>JAQFZM010000080.1:0-59861 GCA_034695785.1 Galumna obvia
AGAGAGAGAGAGAGAGAGAGAGAGAGAGAGAGATTTGCAGAGGGAGAGAGTATAAGCAATTTCGCTACAATTGCTTATTTCAAGTTAGACATCAACTTTGGTATTCAATTCACTCATCAATGGATATGTAGTTTGTATTCAAAGGAAAAGTTCATTTTTATTCCCATTTTATGTTTAATTTTTTAGCTTTTATTCAATTATTTATTCATTATCCATTTTTGTCGATATATTTCTTGAAAGAAAGTTTCAATTTTATGATTTTTCATTCAATTCTTCTGAAAAGCATTTCATTGAAATATTTTGAAATAAAAAAATTTTAAAATAAGAAAATATTGAGAAATAATTTCGAAACAAATTTTTCCTTTTTTTGTGAAAAAATTAATAGTTTTAAGACATGAAAAGTAAATAATTTTATTAAATAATATCAATATTTGATTATCGAAATTGTGATTAATTTCTCTGTCAATGATTTAGTGAATGTGATATCTTAACTGATCTCTTGTATGAAAATCAGAGAATTGGACCAAACATTTGGAATATCAGATAAAAAGCTTTCGGGAAAACGATTGCATTTTTTAAAGAACCCATTTATCGGTTAAATAATAAATAATTGGTTTAATGGTCTAAACACTAATTATCCGACAAAAGTAAAAATCAAATCGACATAAGTTTTTCGTATCAATTATTTGGTCTGAAAAATGAAGTGAACTAAAAAACTTACAACAAATTGACTGCAGTTCCAGAAATAAGTTCCTCCGCCGAAAGGGTCAGTATGTCATTGGAGAGGGATTTTAAAACATTTGAAGAAATATATTTGCAAATTGTGTTTGCAATGCATACAAATTTTCATTTATATTCAAAGTGTTATTTAAGGCAATATTTTAATCTCAAATGAATTCCAAAAACGGATATAAATTTTTCTTAACTAATAATATATTCGTAAAAAGTATTCGAAGAAAATATTTATTTATAATTCAGTGATGAATGCAATCAGTTTTGACTGATATTTGAGTTAAGCTAAAGTTTTCGTTTATCAAAATAACTTTCATAAATATTATTCAATTTGTGTTCGGAATATAAAAATGATTTTTATATCTATTAAGCAAAAGGCACTTACAGTTCAGTTTTGTTAGACTTTCCCGACAGAGCCCTATGAAGTCGTGATGCAGCCGATGATTTACTGCGAAGTAATCCCTTTCTCTGTAATTAAAATTTGATTTTTAATGAAAAATAAAATTAAAAACGAAATTAAAACTGATTTTCTTCTTTTAAAACGAATTAAATATTTAAATGAATAAATATATGGAAAAGAAGATGAGTTTCATAAAAATTTTGCTTAACTTTTAAAAACATAATTAAGGATAAGAAAAGTTAATTAATATTTCATAAGAATCTCAAATAATTTTGAACTTTTTTTTCTTGATTTCAAACTTTAAGTGAAATTCAAACTCAGATTAATTGCTTAATAGAAGCGAAAAGTGCTTAAAACATAATTAAAGAGAAGAAGAAAATCATATTTAAATAAATTTTTCTTCTGATCTGAACTCAAAAAGTTTGCCTCAATTCTCATTTTTATCAATTTCTTCGCTATTTTTTGGTAATAAGGAAAGAGTTTTTCAAGAATTTTGTTCGGATTAAAAAGAAATTAATTTTTGAAAATCATATTTCAATTAGTAATTTGTGATTAAATTTTTTTTTCTAAATTTAATGAAAACTGTAATATATTTGGTATTTAAAAGAAGATGTTTTCCAATTTATTTTTTACCGGAAAAACACATTTTAGATCTGAATTTATATATAATTTATAGTTATTTTTCAGTGAACTTTAGGACAGAGTATTTCTGGAGTTTTAATGCTTAACGCAATTATTTTAAGATCAGGAATGAGAGTGAACTTACCGGTGATAATGGATCTGTTTCATGGAGTCTCAAGTTATCACTTGGAAATAGCTCCTGGATTCGATCCAGATCACTTTCTTCCTGACGGGTGTCCGTGTGTTTCACCATCTGAATAGTGACGACAATATTATTTTAATTGATTGCAATATTTTTCTCTTAAAAGTGATATAATTGTTATCAATATTTTTAAAGCGAATGCAATAAATATTTTTTGTTTTGAAGAAATAGAAAAACATTTTCTTCAAAATACAAACTTAAGAGAAGATTAACTTTAAATTGTATATCAGTTTAATCTTAATTTCAGTTCAAAATCGTTATGTTTTTCGCTTTGAAATCAACAAACTCTGAGTACTTTTCACCAAAAAAGTGCTTCAATTTTGAAATTTCAGGTGATATTCGAGATATTGGATAATTAAAATATTTTATCTAGTGAACTTTTTATCATTTTATTGTAACTCGATTTAAAGATAGTAGAACTCAACTTAAGGTGAGCTCATTTAAGAAAAGTATCAAAAAATACAAATCCTTTTGATTTTATAACTTTTTTTCCCTAAAAACGAATTAAATGAAAGTTCAGAGTATTCTATAAAGTTCTTGACTCAAAGAATAACTAGGTGAACTCAACTAAGGTTAGGTTAAGAGATTCAATAATCAAATGGAAACTTTCAAAAAGAAAAGTTCATAAAAAGTATCCTTGATTAATCAAATTAAATGCTTATTAGAGAATACACTAGAATGAGTTGAATACTTTTAAGAAAAAAAAATGAGAATTCACCGATATATAAAGGGAACGGGTGGTGGACGGGTGTCTTCTAATATTTTATCCTTTGCCGCCTTAGAGTCGCATATTTATCATGTTCTCCAATATAATTATCTTTCAATTGAATAATTAATGCTTAATATCTAAGGAAAGGGTCCTAAAAGGATGCAAAAGAGGGATCTATTTGAGTGGTTGGGCTCCCATTTTATGATAAACTGATAAGTTTTGTTTGGTTTGAAATTTTTGTAAAAAAAACTACTTTTTCTTAAGAAAGGATTAAAAGAAAGTTTGACTTTTTTTCTCATTAAGAGTTTGAATGCAATTAAGCGCAATGAGAGAATGTTGCTAGATGATTGCTAGATGATTGCTATAATATGTAATTAAAGAGACGAACCGTTTTTGCTTTATTAGCTGAACGACATATATCAGTGTAATCCGGATGATCTGTACTCGTTTTGTTGACCAGTTGTGTGAGATATTTGTCATAATGTGTTATTCGATGCAACTGTTCGTAAAGATATAAAAATAACCAAATTTTAGATCCGATGAACAAATTTTAACAAATTTTATTTCATTCATTTTAATTATTGAATGAATTATTAAATTATTAGTGGATTTCATACATATTAACAGTCATTAATAAATCCCTTTTTTGGAAGTTTTTGTTTTGAAGTTTTAATGTCTAAATATTTGTCAAATCAGTTGATTGGAGTATACTTTCACTAAAGCTTTGGACGACTTTTAAAGTTTAAATCATTCACTTTATTTAGACTCACGACTCAGTAGAGTCTGGAGCAACTTATTAACTTGTTAACTTATGTTAAGTCAAGTTCTTAACAAGGTATGATTGTTCATCTTGTTATTCATAAAAGTGTTCGAAAAACAATTAGCACTGAATTGTCCTTAAAAATAGTTCATTAAAGTCGGAGTCTGTGATTAAAAACGAAAAAAAGTTGAGCGCAAATATAGTCGGAACGTAACTATCAAATGATTAAATGATCAAGGAAATGATAATACTTTGCCAGAATTATATGAAAAACATTGGAAACTAAAATAAATATAACAAATAATAACTTTTGTTCTTCAAATAACAGTTGAATAAATAATAAGTTTTTGATAAACAGAATACACTTCAGAATTGCTTTCATATAAACTATTAAAGAACTGGAGAACTGCCTCTTCTTTTGCTATCACTGACTAACAGATAAAAACTGAATACTTTTGCTCAAAGAAGAGCTAAAACTCACGAGCGCTCAGTTAAGAGAGAGATCGCGCAATGCTATGGTAACCATTACTTTACTTTTCTTATTGGCTGAGAGTATGTAGTTTTGCCACTTCTTAGACAACATTTTTAAATGATTCATTTGCAAAAGTAACAAGTACAATCAAACTACTAATTATTAAAGAAAGTGACAAGCTTTTTTTAGAATGCTTAATTGACATTTTCTCTTTATTTCCTTGTTTAAAACAAATGTTTTATTGTTGGAAATATTGCAAATATTGCAAGATTCAATTTAATTGATTGTCACAAAAAAAGGTTTGGGAAAATTCCAATTGAAATAAAACTTCTTAAATATAAGTTTTTAATTAATTGATTAAATCATTGATTGAAGTATAGTTCCTAATAATTAATTAGTGAATAGTTAGTATGAGTATGTTCTTGGCCAATTTTATTTTTACGATAAGAGAAGTGAAATCCTTCATAAATGCCGTTCAAATGATTTCAAATGAAACCTTGTTTTAGGGCAGGTTTTAAGAGTTGGTCCCCTCATATAGTATTGCTGGTTTAAAGGCGTATGCTTCGAGGTCAACATAATTGTCACCATGGTAACTTTATTGTTTATATCATTTTAGGTCCGGATAAAGAGAATGCATAACTCAAAGACATGCGCCCGAAGTGTTGCACAGACAACAGGCAATACTATCTCAAATGCGAACACTTGTAGAGTCAAATACTATACAAGAGTATATAAAAAGTGAACAAGATTCTTAAGGGAAGCGTACTGTCAATTGAAATTGCAATTACTTTCTCTGGTATGGCCAGACTTGTTGAAGGACACGGGGGGCCCACAAACGCGTCCACAATAACGCGATCTTCAATAAGAATAACACATAAGAGAAGAGAAAAGTTGTTTTGAAATTTCTCTCGACTTTTGTTTCTGATTTGGCGTTCATTGAAAGTGAGAAAAATTATTATAAAAGTTCGTCGAATAGGAATTCAATGCATTTTGAAGAGCATTGGAGAGCACTGGATAGCACTGTTCCCAACTGGAGGGCAATTCACAATTCCTTTAGTTTTTTGATTTCAATTTGATTTTTGATTGAATACAACAAATGTTATAAATTTTCAATAATTTTTTTATCATAAAAAGTATTTTGAATAAAATGGTTTTCGTTTTCAGTTATTTTTAGTACAAATTTCTAAATATAGAGAATATATTTTGAATTTATTATGAAATTCAAGACATAATGAAATTCTAGTAATTATTGAGAAAAAAATTTAATAAATAGTTTCGTAAAATTTGATTCTATTTTTGATGTTTTATTAATTGAAAGAAATTCAAATTCATTCGTTAAGTCTTTACTAAAGGAAAAGTTCTAAAATAAAATCAAATAAAAACAAATTAATTCATTTGAAAATTAGGAAAATCTTAAACTCACGATAATATCAAACCAATGAATGAATGAATATTTCAAAAGAAAAGATTCAATTTTCTCATTATATAAGAAGAAAGTTTTAAATGCTTTTATGACATATAATTTTTTTGCTGAAAAAATTAAAATTTGTATTCTAGTGCTCACAAAAAATGATAATAGATTTAGAAATACATTGAATTGAAGGCAGAATAAACATTAAATTAATGGGACAGACATTACATTCATAATAATTATTGTTTTCACTCAACTATTCAATAGAAAAATAGTTTTACTTAAATTGTGAATAAAAAAGGGATTTACTGTATTGTTCTCCCAATACATAAGAATTAAGTATAAATCATGTAATTGAAAAATGAGACTAAACCATAGCCAGGATAATATTTGTATGCTTTCCATTTGTTTGATTCTAAAATCTATTTCGATTCTTATCTCAAACACAACAAAATTTAAGGCCTTTTTGTAAACTTTTTGTAAAATTTGTGAAAAAATGCAAAGAAAGTGATGTTTGTTATTCTCTTACAATAGTTGAGACACTGATAGATCTCCATTTGCTTAGATAATCTTTATTAGATCTTGGCAATTGGCTCTTATTCTTTTGCTGCTGTTGTTAAGGCGTTTTATTTATAACATTTATGAAATACAGTTGAGACAAAAGTTGTGAAATTATTTAAGAAGTCGTAAAAAAGGAGAGGAATTGGAGAACATTTAAGTCACAAATTCTCGGAATAGAAATCAGAGACCAAAAGTGAGGGTTAGTTAGCATTAGTTAAAAAAAAGTGAAAAAAATACTTTACAATTGACGGCGTGTTGTGTTTATAGAGAATAGACGTCTTTTAGAGATAGTTTTGATAGTAAAGAGTGGAACTGTTTTGTTATTTCATGACTTCATGCCATGACTCCCAACTGTTATTCACTGCACTTCTCAAACATTTTCTAAATTACATACAATTCCTCAAACATTGTAAACACAGTATTAGTTCTGACAAAACTTATTAATCCAAACAAAATACGCCAATATTTTTGTCAATTTTAACGCTTTCAACGATTAATTTGTTTAACAACTTTGATAGTATCAATAAGAATATGGAATACCTGTCCCAAAATATGTTCTAATGTGGACTACAATTGTGTTTTCAAGTGATTTAATAGAAGAATAAATCGTTTTCAACGCGGGATTTACAAGCATTCAGTCAAACAGTCAGTTTGAGTGCCACAAACATAAACCTTATAACCCCTAACCCCTAACCCTATGCCCATCCCTATGACACACGTGTGAATATAGATAAGAGTATCAATTATCAACTTCTTAGAGGTTTAGCTGAGAATTCTTTTGACAAATACTACGAAAAATTACTTTTACTTCAATCGTTGAATACAATACTCAAGCATTTGAAACATGAATACCATAGAAAACAGACCTTTCACTCAAACCTATCCAAGTGTTTATTACTAGAATTAGCTAAACCAGAGGATTGCCAGAGAGTATCACCAGATGCGCTCAATTTACTCGTTACTAAACATCTGAAGGGAGGGATAGTTTATTCGCATATTATATTACAGAGATTTTGGTCCCAACAAATGATATTCGATATAAAATTATAATAATTTCAATTAAAATGAAAATTAGTTAATAGAGTGAAAGTCTAGTGAATGCAATTAAATCGTATTTAATAAAAATATTAATATTAATAATAATAATATTAATAATAATATCATGAGATGTGATCATAATTTTTGACAAAATTTATTATATTTGAGTTGAAGTTTATTCTGAGTAAAATGTTTGCAGTAAATTATTTATAATGAAAAAATGCATTTCAAGATTGTTTTTAAAGACTGGCTTTCACTGAGTTTTGCTCGAAATGTTTAGCCGTGAGATTAAAATATTTGTTCTCTTCTTTTGCTTTTCCTAAATATGAAAGTCATTCTCAAAGTTTCTAATTTGCATTAATTATGATTAGAATTCTCTTTTTTCGTGAAACTTTCAAATATATTCCTAATTTGAGTATTGAACTGAACATTTTTCGTTGATTTTTGAGCCAATCAATAGAAACAATAATTTAGTGAAACGTATATATAATTCAAGTAAAGTTTCGGAAGAAAACGCGATATTATTCTTTTAAAACCATTACTCATATATTATTTACATTCGATATAATTAGAGTCTCTTATGGCTTGACTTTACATAAGGGCACAGATGGGCACATGATTTGCAAATAAAGACTTAACCATAAATATCTTCTCCGGAAAAATATTTTCATCTAAAATATATTGTATTTATAAATCAAGAAAAGTCGAGACCAAAATATATATAAAATAAATTAAAATCTAATCGCAGACTATAATTACATAATTTTGGATCTGATATTTCCTAAACACATGTTTTATAACGAAAAAAACATTTCGTTGAGAGAAATAAATAAAAGTTCACTGATTTTTTGGGGAAAATAAATATCTTATTAAAGAAATAATTAGTCGAAAGCAAACAAATAATTTATCAAAAAATCCTATTCTCTCGAAAAGCACTGCTTTTGTTGACTATAATTACGGCTTTTAAGGGATTTGTAATTATTTTATGTCTGAAAATTCATTCTTATATTTAATAGACTTAAAAGATTATGAAAAGATGTGTACGAAATACAACTGATTAATAGTGAGTAAAATATGCATAATATCATAATAATAAGGAAATACATAACAATAAAACACGAATTCTTTCGTGAAATTTTCATTGAATTTCTATTCAGAAAATCTCTTCTTTTGTTAAAATGTTTAAAATTTGAGAAAAATATTTTGTTTTATATAAAAGGTTTTGAGGAGAAAATCGGTCACAAAATTATTAAAATCAGAATTAATTTATTAGAGTTTCGAAACTTTATTTTGAAAATTATATTTCAATGAAAATTATGAAATAAGTGTGAGATTTAGCGCTAAATAAATAAATATTTGAATTGAAAATAATTAGGGAATAATTTATTCGAAACGCGCTTTAAAATCAATTACCAGGTAATTTATTCCAAGATAATTTTTTAAGGTTGTGTTGAAAAAGTTAAATTTTCGGATCTCAATAATAAAGTGGATAACTTTTATTATTATTATTATTAATTTGAATGTTAAGCTTAAAATCAGATTTCGTACTATAATTCGTATTACAATTGTTTTGAAGGCAATGAAAAAAAAGGAAAATAAATAAAAAGGGTTTTTAAAATTCAAATTCAAAAATATAAAACTCGATAATTGTTTCAATCGATTGGAATATTTCGTAAACTTAATTAAGAGCATAAAAAAGAAAAGGCTTTCTCTTAAAAATGTAACACAAAAAAAGAGGTAGAATTGTATTGAAATGTAATTTTTCGGTCCAATTGTTTTTTTTATTCATTAGAATAAATGTTTGCTTTGAAATATTGGATTTTTTCATCGCTAAACAATTTTTCACACTTGAAATTCAAGGCTAAAACTATTGAATATAATTTTGATATTAATCTAATTTCTTATTGATTGTGATTAAGTACTGAATGAAAAGTGAATAACTACGAACTCTAAACAAATTGGTCTCATTGTTCAAGAATTCCCGTTTAATAAGCCATGAAAATCACTTTTAAGAGCATTTTTTAATAATCGCCTTTAATTTCACTTCTGTAAAATTGTGTGGGTTTGCATTACCTGTGCATTTCCTATTGTAGCACAGATTGATTCGGTAAATGACATACAAATGCAGAGCACAATATATGATATATGAAGGAAACAATTTTAAAGCCTTATCTCATAAGTGGTTCAAATAATGTCTGAAAGAATTGCAAAAATAATTTTTTTATTGGAAATCAATTGGAAAGAGTCAGCAAACCTTTCCTTTTGTATGATTTCGTCCAATAGTTTTCATTGGATTTCATTTTTCAAAACCAAAATTTGATGTAATATTGAAATGAATATCTATTGTATTATAAATTGTTATTCATTTGGAAAGAGTGGAAACCATAGTTTATTCAATTAAAGCTGTGCTTATTATTATAATACTAATGGAATGCATTCAAACCGTAGAATATATAACCAAAATAGGTTGTCAAAGGACAGGTCTTTTATAAAAAGTGTTCCTGGATGTAACACAAAAGATGTTTCCATAATTTTGTTGATCATTAAATAATATGCTATTTATTACACCTCAAAACACCTCAAATTATTCATGGCTTCACTCTTTCCAATGGATTATTTCATTGTAAATGAGTTTAAAATTTTATTATAATAAAAGTTATTTCACTCTTCTTTCAAAAGACAAGAAAAAAATATTCCGAAACACTTTAAGAAATAACTTGTTTTCTGTTGAAGTATTTTTAAGCCAATTATTAAAAATAAGAAGAATTTATATGTTTCTCATGTATTCATACATTGAGTGAATTAGACCTCACCGAGAGTTTGACTGAACCAAAAGAGTGAACAGATATGAGTGATTGATTTGCATGAATTCTTCAATGATTGAAAAGTGTATTCCGTGTCAATTAAGAACATAAGCTTTGAACAAGAATTCATCAGAAGTGCACACCATTAGCATAATTGCACTACAATAGACATAATATATCAAAGGGGTATACATCAAAAGGTAGGCTTCTTTGGGTACCAAATATCAGACACCGATGAAAGTCAGGAATTTTTGTTTAAATTTTTCATTAGTTTTATATTAAACGGTTGGCAGTAATTTAATTAAAATATTAAACCATTACTTTAGTCGTTAATATAACTGACATTACTTTAATGTTATGACAATTTTCATGATTGAAATCCACAAAAAAATTTAATGAGTTTTCATCAAAATCTTACCTAAAAAACAATAATAAGAATATTTTAGTTATTTTTAAAGAAATCGATTGGATTTTAGTTTTTTTGATGCAATAATACAATGCAAATGTCTTTATGTTTTTTTGGTAATACTTAACACTTATTATCTTAAGATAACATTTAAGGAAAATAAGTAATAAAATTCCTAAATTGAAAAATTAAGTGTATATTAGATTTGGAGATCACTTCCTACAAGTGTTGTGCGGATATAGTGATGGACGGGTAGAGCTAAAGACCATTAGTGGTGGTAGTCATAAATTATTGACTACCGTTAGCTAAAGAGATAAAAATCTTTGACTTATTTTTGTTGCATATCTTTAAGTTATACTAATATATACTGCAATTCGTGATGTTGTGGCCACTCATCAACAGAAGAGAGCCGTTGCCAACGATTTGATTCACTCTTCTCTTTTTACTATCTTTGGGTATATCTTTCACTCATCGCTCAACCCTTTGATATACATAAGATTTGTGTTGAATCCCTACCGCATTCCACAACATAACAGACAATAAGAAATTTAGATAAAAAAAATAAAATAGTCTTTCAATTAGAATAAAATGAGACGACATTATAGCCTCCGGTCTAACCATATGGTGAGAGTAATAAAGAAAACACTATTAACAGTGACTCAACCCTTATATTAAGAACAGTTATATTACAATAAGAACTCCTCTAATCTATTGCAGTCACAACTGTTTTGATTATCATAAAACCAATTGAGAACAACTTAAGAGCGAGAGTCAACTCTAATCAAAAGAGAAAATTATTCGCAATTTTAGTCTATTATTCATTCAAAGAAGTAGTCATTAGAACGAACTATTAGAGACCAATTGCGTGATCATTCTATAAGACCAAGAGTGAAAAGGATGAGAGAGAGAGGGAGAGAGAGAGAGCGGGAGAGAGAGATGGCTAGATTAAAAGCAATTGAAAGTTTGGGCAAATTTGAATTATGTATTCAATGTTTTGCAAATGTTTTGAATTAATTAAACGAAAAAAATAAATATTTATTCGAAGGACTTTAATATTTGGGAACAGAAAAGAGTCAAACTTTCAATCAAATGAGAGAAATAAAGAATAAAATTATCTCAAATATTAAATAATATTTTGATTTTGTTTTGTTTCATATAATTTAAAATGAAATTCTTAAAAATATTAAGAAATATTTAAAAAAATAAATAAATAGATTAGATTTTTATTAAAAACATTTAATGTAGTTTTTTGTTCTTTTTATACACTAATATAAGTGAATTAATTAAAAGATAAATTGAACTCATTTTCAACTGTATTTATGAATAATGTCTGAATAATTGTTTTGATCGAAGAGATATCAGAATAAATAAGTGATAAATTCCTTGAATAAAGTAGGGGTCAGTTAGAAGTTGTTCTCACTCTTTGTTTTAAAACAATTTTTTCAGAAAATTCTCATTGAATTCAATTTTATTAATTATTGTGAAATCTATGAAACTTAAGAAACAACCATTAATTGGGAGAAAAAAAATGAGAAAATTATTCCCAGAATCTTTATGTATCGATATGTGAGGGGCAAATCTTTCTTTTTCATGACGTATATAAATCTAAATCTGAAGGTATTTTCAGTGTTTCCAATAATTATTAAAAAAGTGAATTTGAGATCATTTCAAACACAATTATTAAAAGACTTGAAATCCTAGTTTTGATTTCAAGGATTTTTAAAGATTTGTGGCGCTATTAATACGTTCTCTTAGTAGTAAACACGTTTGTTGAAAGTAACGGATTTAAATGATTTTGGTCTCTTTGAAAAGCTTAGGTTTCATAGAATTGATTTGATCATTTTAGGCCAATGGCCATCTGTTCCCGTGAAATTGATCAGGACAAATTAGTGTAAAAAGCTTTAATGTAAGATAAATTTTGAACTAATTTGTCAATAATAAAAGCAAAGTTTGAACATGATAAAATACTACATAAAACTTGAATATTTTAAGTTATAAACTCTGTTTTACTCATTTTTTATATTGATTTTCATTCACACCAATAAATTCAAAGTTCAAAATATTCAAGTTTATTTAACAATTGATTGAACTTATGGAAGAACCAGACATTGAAAATGAGAATTCGCTATTAAAAGGTTTTATTATTACCAAATTATTTTGCGCTTAAAAGCTATGAGTTTTGGTACTTTTTATGACATATATCTAATAAGCATATGACGGTTAGAATCTGGTTTTTCCATAAGTTTAATCAATTTTATAAAGTTCAAACTTTGCTTTTAAAAAATGACAAATTTGTACAAAATTTATCTTACATTAAAACACTTTACACTAATTTATCTTGACCAATTTCACGGGAACATGAAACCATTGTGCCGTTGGCCATTGGCCGAAAATGATTTTACAAATCAATTTTATGAAACCTAAGCTTTTCAAAGGGACCAAGATCATTTAAATCGATTACTTTCGAAAAAAGGTGTTTACTACTTAATTAGAAAAAAGTTTTGAATGCAGTTATCGATTGACAATTTAAGTACTGATTTTGGACTCATTTTTCAGTTATTTTCTTAGAAGAAAATTAACCTCAAATATAAGGAACTTTCAGAGCAAAGATTTATGGATTTTTAGATTAGGGAAGACTTTTCTGGACTAAACTTTATTGAGAAATCGCTCAAAACTAATACAGTATTTGTAATACAACTTCTGAAATGTTTCTTTTGGGTCGAACCACAATTCAAGTGATTTGTTATTGTTTTTAATTTTAATTCCGAGAAAATCTATTTCTTATACAAAATTCTGAGAAACTTTTAAACACATGTTTTGAAATATAGACAAGTCTTGTCTCAAACACAGAGTTTTGGCGAATCCAAGAGTTGTGTATTAATTTGTTTCGTAATAAACTTTGTTTGAAATAATGTATTCAATAGATTATTGAAAAGAGTTGGCACTTAAACTAATATAAAGTATTATAAACACATCAAATGCTTACTCCAAATGACTATATCTGATGAAAATCTGAACGCAAATTGAAATTTATTAAAAGATTTTCACATTAAATAAAGTCAAACATTTCATAACTTAATCCAAAGGGAAAATGTTTTGAAACTTTCCTCGAATCTGATAAATACAGTAAAACTTATTTTTTGATTAATTAAAAGTCCAATAAAATTATTTATTTATTATTCAAATGAAATGGTTTTTAAAATAAAATTATTTGATTTCATTGCAAAAGAAAAGATAAATAATTTTTGAAAAAATTTATTTCTTGATTTTCTTCATTTTTTGAGTGTTTTCTTTACTCTTTATTACTCTTTTATATTAATAAAGTTTATTTCACATCCAATTTATAATCAGTGAAAGTCATAGAAAGTCAGAGAAAACTCATTCCAAACAATATTTTTTCTGATGAGAATATAATCGGGAAAGTTGCTCGATCATTTCATTTGATTTGATAATAACACGATCAATAACAGCACCAGAAGCACAAACACATTCACAAACCAGAACTTTGTGGCCACAAATTATGATAACTCTTTAAAATATATTCTTAGATTCAGTTAATCAGTAATTGTTTTCTCAAAGAAACCCCAGACTTAATCACGAGATCATTGAAATGGCAATAAAATTTAATTGGAATCTCTCCCTCTCTCTTTCCCCTCCCTCTCCCCCTTTCCCTCTCCATATGACTATAATATTAATTTGATTATAGAAATGTCGGCAAAACATTTTAATTAATTTATTTGAATGTCTTTCAGTTTATTCCTGAAGTGAGTATTTATTCCTTAAGATTATGATTAGGAAAACGACCCTATCTTTTGATTCATTAAATTGAATTACTTTTCATTTCGAAATGACTGAAAGCGATATCAAAAAAATTTAGAATTGATATTATAATTGAGAATAACAGAAATCCAGTCTAACTATTAAGCGGTTATTGGAATTTCAGACATTTCTCTCATTCCGTTCTTTTAATGATCATTCGTTTAACATATTTTCTAGATTTGGTTTCAGTGCTGACAAACACTGACTGCAAATGTATTCTCCAAATGAATGGCATTTGTTTTTCATTTAGAAACCAAAGACTTGACCCAACGTTTGACTTTGAGTTTGGGAATCAGTTTTCAAATTCATGGGAAATATTTCCTAATTATTAATTGATTATAATATTGATATTCAATGACATAAAAATACATGAAATATACATTTAATCGAAACCCAAATAACTTTTATTTTCTAAATAATGTCTTAATATTTTTAAGAATCATTTTCTCCTTAAATATTGAGAAATAAGTATTTCTTGAATTAATTTAATTTTAATTTAAAAATATTTTTATGAAAACATAATTAGGGTATTATTTGACACAAAAAACGAAAATAATTCAATTCTCAGGAAAATCTAATTATTGTTTAATTGAATAAAAAGTTAATTAACACTTCAATAAAAATATATTAATAATTAATATAAGAAAAAACTTAAAGTTTGGGTAAATTTTTTCCAAAAAACATCAAAAATATTGAAAAACTGTAAATTGAAATTAAAATTAATGAAAAGAATCGGATTTTCGTTTGCCATAGATTGTTAAGAAATCTTAGCTAGATCTAATCAAGAACTATATATTGTATTACATAATGCCTTTATTTCATAGAAAAGAGAAATAAAAATTTAAATTCATTTAAAGTCATAATTATTTTGTTTAAGCCATTAGTGTTTGTCTGTTAAGACTAATGACTGAATTAAATATTTAAGGAATAAAATCACTGAAAACGTGCAAAACTATGGCCTAATTAGAGGATAAGTAAAATCAGATTAAGTAAAAATCTTAAATGTTTGGGATTTAAGAAAAAAACTGAAACAAACACTTTTGCGTGACTTATATATGAAATTAAATGAATAAAAACATTGAAAAACAAAAAATCAAAATTTGATTACTTCTCATCATTTCATTCAATTTGGGTTTAGACTCAATTCGGTGAAAGATTAAAGTTTAAGCCTCGAGTATTTCAATTTCAGACTTTTGGTGAAATAAAAGAAAATTCAATTTTTTTTTATTTTGATTAAAGTGTTTTCAAATTAAAAGAGATATTTATCTGTTTTGAAAGCAATAATATATTATAATTATTCTCTCTCTCGTTCTCTCTCTCTCTCTCTCTCTCTCTCTCTCTAACTCTCCCGTCTCTCTCTCTCTCTCTAACTCTCCCCTTCTCCCTCTCTCTCTCTCTCCACTCAGATATACAATCAATTAATATACGATAAATGAGTCAATAAATAAAGAAATTAATTAATAAATTTGTTGAAAAATAATAAGAAATCAGATCAGTTGAGAATGAACTAGTTAATTGGAAACGAGTGGAAATCACGGAAAAATTGACTAAAAATAAACATTAAATCGATGTCTGAAATAAATTCTAAATATAAAATAAAAAACGAGAAAAACTGTTTGAGGACTTAAATAAATGTAAGTTTTCTTTAGCTTAATATCTGAAGACAATATTTTTACTCTGACTTTAATGCCTGACTTATAACACACATACAAACCTAAAGCTCAGTTGAATGGCATCGACGCTGGAATCAGAAAAAACTGATTTTCTTAAGTTTTATTTTATTTATTTGCTTTCTATGATCTTTCCTTTTGAGGGCATTTGATTGGGTGGAGAACTAACTGATTATAACATTTGATTTGTAGTTGTTTTGTGAAACGAACCAAAAATAAGAAAGTCTTAGTTCAGAGACATTTGCAAAGAAAAGTTTGATTCAAATTATAGAATCAGTTCAATGAATTCAAATGAATTATCAAACATTTCTCTTATTATTTATCTCTCATTCACTCATCCGTTATCTAACGATAACGACTGTTATCTTCAAATTTATTCCGACTGACTTTCCCGCAACACTACTATTCAATAAAGTAGTCAAGATCACTTCTTGATAACTCAACTATGATCATTCAAATACTAGTAATGCTCACAATAGAATAAGCATATCAGATAAGCAAGGTTACTTCAAGACTTAACATTCCAACTAAAATGAAATTCTATTAATTTTAATGATAGACCACACCTTTGCAAATATTCTACCTCCTTGGTCATGTTTAATAAATTAATTAGTTAAGACTTTTTTCATCTAAAATGTCTTCAAAAGTTAAAAATAAGAATAAATTGGTCTTCAATTCAGTGGAAAAGTATTTTGATTTGATCTGTCATTTGGATCGGGCGAAGAGTCGCCTCATTTTAAACTAATTATAAAAAGAAATTTCAAATTGAAAGTGTTATCAATTAATAGATTGGCATCGAATATATGTCTCTGTCTTTTTAACAGTAACCCAATAGCTCTGGAATTTCAATTGAATTGAGTCTCCGGTCAAAAATCAGTGGAAGACTTGACGACTAACACATAAAACTTAAAGTGAAAAAACATTCCTTTTTTTTACTGAATCCACAAATCATTGAGGCATCAAATTATTGGCTTTTGAAAGAGTAAATTGAAATTAAAAATCACTTTTACTTCAACTCTTATAAATCAAATTCACTTTTGATTAATTTGAGACTTTATTTTCTAATTTATTAATTCTAAATCAAATTTTCAGAATTTTTTTTAGAAATGAGAAAAAGTGTTTAAAAAAAGATTCAGTGATTTATTTGAAACGTTAGATATTAAGTGATTTATACTTGAATTTAAACTCACAATAGCTTTGAGACAAGTTTTTAGTTGCATTCCGTTCATATTTAAGAGTTGTAGATGTAATTTCAGCTTGGCAATATTAGAATGTAAAGAAATGAGGCGAATGATCAAGGACATGTCTTGAATTTTAGTGATTTATTGTAGACAATGCATGGAATTATAGGTAAATATCAAAAGGATATTTGGGAACCAGTTTTGAAATGATTGGAAAATTAAGAACTCATAAAAACTATAATTCAATTAGTTTTGGCAGTTCTTTGCGAACATCAAAAGATGAATTCCGTCGACAATTCCGTTAACTTTAAATCAGAGATTAAACACACAATTCATATATTAATAAATAAATGATTTAATGATTATTTACATACTTTGGTGCTAAACTCGTCTGAAGATGAGCTCGATATTCAATTCAAGATGTTTTTAGTCAAATCGTTTTAAGATTTAATCAAATATTTGACAACAGTTTATGCATATAATCGTCATTATTGTCGACAAGTTCTTAGACCTCACGACTGATGAGACCAATCACTGAATCAATAAATTTATGGTAAAAACAAAATTTGATCCAAAACTTTGTTCAAAAGTCGTGATTTTCCGGGAAATAAACTTTGAGTTCAAGAGATTTAGTTATGAAAAGAAATATTTTTTCAATTTATAGACTTATGAAAAAACATTAATTTTGTAATACAAACAACAATTTGATGATTGAATTATCTGTTTATTCCTTTTAGAAGTGTTTTATAGCGAACACTAAATGCAAATATAATTCAAATTCACTTTCGATTCACAAACTGTTGAAATATTTGTTAGTTTTTTCAGCACTCAATGAAAGACATTTATTGAGGAAACGATTTTTCGCATAAATTGACGAAAAAGTTTTAAACTCTAATAATAACCACAGATTTGATAAAAAAGTAGAAACTCTTTTAAAACTAAACTATTGGCAAAACATACAGGAATTGAATTTTATTTGATTTTCAATTTTTTCAGAAATAAAACTATTGATTAAAAGCAAAATTACAGTTAATTTATTCGATGAGTTGACGAAAAAATATTTCAATTCAAAGACAGGACAAGTGTTTGAATAAAATGTTTAAATGAAAATAAAAAAAATAAGAATAGGTTTTGAAGAAAAATCAATTCACACTCGAATTGCACGAAAAAAGTGTTAAATTATATAATAGTCTATTCATATGACCTGAAAAAAGGAGAGAAAAGTCTTTTGGACGCAAGAATTAACACAAATTTTGTGACAATAAATATATACAACAAAATAAAAGACAATAATTTTGTTTTTTTAATATTCGCCAAAAGTTAGTAAAAATTTTTTAACAAAAAAGAAGAAAAACTCTTTTGACTTCGTTTTTGTTTTGCTATTTATTTCGATAAATAGATCTTACAGTCAATGACCGAACCGTTCGGTTCGAACGGATAGTCGTATTGGAAATGAAAAAGTGTTTCTTCACTTTACTGTTTATCTATACATAAAACTAAAACTAAAAAAAAAACAATGAAATGAATGCAAACTAGTTGTGGTAACCAAGATAAAATCTAATTTTTCAAGGTTTAACAGTAGTGCTAAAAATGTAATCTTGATCATCAAAAAGAAAACAAAGAGAATTTAGCGTTCATTTGGCACAAGTCGAGACCGGAATCCAAATATTATTATTATAATAAAAATCGGTTTAAAAATGTTATAAAAATTGATTGTTTTGTATCTAAAACGAGTATTCAATACATTTCTATGTCATATAAATTCATATTATTATTGAAAATTAAGTTTAAACCATCAACTTTTGGAAATAATGTCAGAGAAAATCCAATTTCGATTCTTATATAGTATTAAGTTTAGAAAATTACAATAATTTTCAATACGAAAGACTCATTCGTTTAACATTTTAGTCAGACTTTTTTTCAGTTTATTTTTAAGCTCTTTATTAACTGTTCTTACAAATGATTAAAATCCTATTTAACTTCAAAAGTGATTATTTATTTAGAAAAAAGAAAATATAAGTTAAAAATCCAATCGCTATTCATTTGGATTATTATTATTATTAAATATATTTTAAAAATATTGTTAAATAAATTTTAAGGGATTAGTCTTTAACCGCATTTTTCAACTGATTATTGTTTTATATTTAAAACATTTATTGAGAATTTTGAGAATAAAATTGTTTTTCCATTCATTAGATAAAAGAAAAATTTACATAATTTATAAAACGAATTCACAGTTGGGTTTCGATTACTTAATAATAATGTATTTTTCAGTTAAAACTTATCTAATTTGTGTTAACTTTTGAATTAAATTTGTTTTTTGTTAGTTTCGAAAATAAATTCATTATATTTTTCATATTTTCATTGTTTTGTTTCACTATTTTTCTTGAGTTACAAAAAAAATGTAATAAATGAGTCTTAGAATGAATTCAAATCAGAGGGAAAAAAATATATAAGTCTTCATAGTTTGATGGGTGCTATGAATGAATGGTTAGAAATCAAGAAAAAAATGTTAACCACTGACCGAGTTTTGCATATATCACAACATAATTATTGTGATAATAGTATGAAATAATGTATAACAAACTGAACTCAATTATATTCGGCGATGATTTTCAATATATAATACAATAATTTATATTTGAGTCAGAAATGCAGTCATTCTTAAACATTGGATTCATTTATTATTTTCAACGATTTGTTAAAAAACCAAATGAAAAGTCAAAACAAAAACGATTATACGATTCTCTCAATGAATACCATAAAAAGATTAATAACCCCCGGATTCTCTAGAAATTACCAAAAAAATAGGGCCTAAAATTCCATTAATTATTAAATTTAAACGTTTTTAAAATATTTAATTAATTTAACAAATAAGCAAGCTAATTTCATTACTAATTATATAATTATAATTACTTAAAAGCAAAAATTGCAAGATGGAAAGTTCATAGAAATATTGATAAGTACATGAACTGGTTAATCCTGTGTTGAACCCTTTACATAATAGTGTTATGAACTCATAATTTAGTGAATCCATATTTTTCAATGTTTAGGGAAATACTAAATGAAAAGTATTTCTCTTTTAATGAATATTAATTCGATTTTTTGTTTCAATGAGTGATTAATAAAATATTTAATTTATTGCAATTTTTATTGCTTTTAATCATTTTTATATGAAATGTTTTTTGTATTTATTTAATAAAAGAGAGTTTCCATTAGTTTTTGTTGAGAGAATAAAGAGTTAAAGAAAAGAAAAAATGAATAATTATTACAATAAATTCAAAAAATTAATTCAATAATTTAGTTAATAAAATGTTTTAAGAAAAAATTACTCAATTATTATGTGAAACATATGGAAAAGGGAATAACCAGGTAATATGCTTAATAAACAAGAGAGGAAAAATAATAAAAATTCCATGTTAACTTGAAATTTGTTGATTTTATTTTGATTAAAAGAAAGTTAACTTAATGTAAGAACTTTTGCTCTAATTAGATTAAAGATGGCATAACTAAATACTACCCTTGGCCATTTTTTAACAAGATAATTTCAAGAGAGACACTGTGTTTATTATGAAGTCTATGACAATGAAATTCGCGGTTCAGCTGTAATACAGTTCATGAGTATTGAATAACTCGATATTAATTATTATACAATCGATTCAGAAAGAAATGGTTATAACGGTTTTGTGAGGCATAACAAACAACCCATTTCTCAATAATAGTAAAGAATAGCTTTGAATAATTATATGACAATAAATCATAATTATTGGCACATTATTAACAATAGCTTAGAATAGATTGTCTTCACTGATAAGTTTTATTTATGCCGTTCTCTCCTTTCAAATGAATGACATTCTCTTGAGTTATATTTTGAATAATTCATACATATATTTGTGAGAAAAAAATGATCACAACTTCTGATTGATTTCAAGACAAAAATCATTTAAAAGATTTTTCTCATTAAATATCGTTCAAAATGAATGATAGACTTTATTAGGGATCGGATGCAGGGGTTGACCATTAGTTCAGCTAAAATGTGACCCAAAAGTTGTCTCAATAAGTTAGATTTGGGAAACTCAACTTTGCAATTTCAACTAGGCCATATTTGCACAAAAATCCAATAACTTCTGTTTTAATTAATGTCATCTAGTAAAAAATAAGCATCTAATGCATGAATAAACTAACTAGTCTAATTTAAATTAAAATAAGTAAGAACCTATCAGATTGATCTATGCAATTTTTAAACGCTGCTTAACCGACAGAATAATAATTAAAAAACAAATGAGCGAATACTTCCTTACGATATATACCTTATAATAAGAGAAACTACAATAAATCATAGATTTAATTGAAAACACAAACATTTATGAGAAAATAGTTTTGATATTAATATTCATTTTAATAATAATACCGATAAGAAAGAGAAGAAAAGGTTAGCCAACAAAAGGAGAGAAAATCAGAGCAGTTAATGAACCACAAGATTAGGACCGCATATCAGTAGCCGATTGTCTATTATCTCGAAATTCCGATTTTATGCTCTCTCTCTCTCTCTCTCTCTCTCTCTCTCTCTCTCTCTCTCCATCTCTCTCTGAAAAATTCAAAACCAATTGATTGTTATCTAAAAAGTGGCAATAATTTGAGTCACGAACTTTTGTCTTAAGTTTTATCTCATTAATTAATAATTCAAATGAAAGGCCAAAACAATAACTACTGAAAAATTCATTTGAATAGAAAATTAATACAAATTTCAAACAATTATTAAAAGAAAAAAATTATTTAAATAATATTCTTATTAAACAAAACCTTTGATTACTAATCAATAAGACATTCAATTAAAAGTGCAATGAATTTACTGTTTGTTTGAATTACTCTTTTCAATGATAATTAACAATTACTCAAATTTATCAGTAAATAATTGAAATAATCGATAAAAATGATCTAGACATTAATTTTCTGCTCAGTTTATTTGAATTAACTTTTGTATTTTATGTGAGAATTAGTTTGACTTCAATTTGTTTTCAATCAATTACTTAAGTTTTCATTAATTTTTTATTTTTTTTAACTGATTACGACTCAAAAGAAACCAAATATGAACTAAAGGACAAAAAAAGTCTGAGAAAAAAATTACTAATTAATGGTTTGATGTCCTAAACAAACATTTGAAATGATTTTCTTTGAAATTAGACATTTGATGATCAGTTGTTAGGCATTGCATTCCCAATGCTTTCCCATTAGGAATTTCTGACCCAAAATCAGTTCTAAAACAATGATCAACAAATTACTGGCTTAAGTCAAAAGTTGGTTTCATTAGACTATTAACTTAACAGTACTTTAAACATACAAATCAAACGATAAATGTGTATAATTGGGTCAAAATCAGTGTTCATTTTCAAAGAATGAGTAAAACCAATATTTGTTTTTCAATTAAATTATTCGTGAAATTCATTTTTCCAATTGTTATTCATTTGTTTGGGTTCACAAAGAATTTTGTTTGACTTTTGTGTTTCGGGTTTAAGTTATATAACTAATTATGTGAATTACGTGAAAGAATTCATACAAAACATCGAAAAGCATTTGAAGTAAAAAAAAACTAATATTTGATCAATAAATCAATCCATGGCTTCAATCATATGAGAGTTATTCAAATCAAATATAATTAAAATGAGATTTTCTTACATTCCTTACACTTCTCGAAGACTTCATTTGCATTGTATTGAAAGACAAAAACACAAAACAATACGAATTAATTCTTACCTAAAAAATAGAGAAAAAAAATCATTAGTAAAAAGTCATTAAAATTCTTAAAAGAAATGGAAAATAAAATAATTTTAAAAGTAGAAAGTAAAATTTGTTTTATATGAAAACCGCAAATAAGTTAACAGTTATACAAACAATTGAAAGAATATTTAAAGGAACCTGGATTAAATTGTTGACCCTTTTTCTAGAGTTCGATAAATTTATTAGAGCTATACTCTTGAAAATTTTGGGCCAATTATTAATTGAGTACTTTTTACTTAATAACAATGAATTTTATGCCCGAAAAGTAATGAATAAACTCTAAATTCATTGTGTAATACATATGAAATGCACTCAAAAATCTACAGAAATCACGAGTGGATTAAAATAAGGAGATATTGTTTTTTCAATTCAACACATTTTGTAATTACACTCAAAAAGAAAACAATAAAAAAATAATTATCTCATACTTTGAATATACGTCTACTCATTGCTTAAGTAATTATAACTAATTTCTATGATTTCAAAAACTAAAACACAATTACTTTTACTTCAACTAAGAATTTAATTTTTGAGAAAAAAAAAGTTATGAAATTAGAGCCAAAAACAAAACAAATTAGTCATCAAATGAAGTAAATTACAATTAAATGTAATGAAAAGGAGAGAAATCATTGAATTTTGGGGTTAAATAAACCTCAAGAAAAGTGTAAAATATTTCAAAATTTAATTGAGTTATCAAATCGAGTAAATAATTGATAAAAAACTTATCGAATTAAATGTAAATTAAGTTTTTGTTCAAAACTTGAAAAAAATACAAATTTAATTCATTTATAATAACCAATTTATTTAGTGATTTATTCGCTTCACTAATGAAAATCTAATCAATTATATTCGCAATTATTAAGAATTGAAGAGAAAATCGAGTTAAACGAAAATTTAATCCAATTTTTAAAGTAAAGTAAGAAATGAATAATTTGTTTAGAATTGAATCAAAAGCACAATAAACTCAATGAAAGTAAACGCTTTCACTGAATATCTGTTATTAAATTGAATTATTTTGGAAAATTAAATTCAAAATCAATTATAAACAAGGAGAAAGTAATTACATTTGCATGAATACATAGGCAATGAAATGCTAATTTTGGTCAAAGTTTTGTCTGAATTTATTTTACAATTTTATTCTCACTTTTAATGTCTGAATATAAAAGTATATAAAAGAAGATAATAATAGTGTTAAGTGAATATCAATGAATCTAAGTTTCGGACGTCTCGTCTAATAATAGTATATAATTCAGAGAAACTAAAAGTTTTACACCTTTTTTGATATGAGTCTAAAAATTAGTGAATGAATGGTTTGGAGATGTATTTCGAAACTAAATTCGAAGTAAAAGAAATTAATTTAAATTTCAAAGCGTTTGGATTTGGATTCTTAGACCGAAAACCACAATCGATAGCTATAGATAACTATAATTATAATGATTTCGGTTTCAGAACTGATGGCCTTTAAACACATCCCAACACTTTGTTTCTGTTCCGAAGCAGAAACTTATATAAATTGATATTCACTCAAATGACAGATGAGATGTAATCACATGTAATTCAATCAAAATGTTATGTAAGCTTTTGAACCGAAAATCAAATTAAATGAACGGTAAAAGCGATGGTAAAATGAATTTCCAATAAAAACATTACTTGATTTACATAATGTCTGCAGTCGTACATACATTTGCTTAATATTTAGTAAATTTTGTTTTCTCAGACTTTTATTCCGTTTATTATTTATTATTGAATAACGAATTCATAAGAAAGAGTGCAATCAATCATTTGTTTTGCACAGAAAAGGGTTAAGAAAAAACATTTTTTTCAGAATATGAAAATCAGACAATTTTTCTGAGCAAAAGGTTATTAGTCTTTAAATCATAAAAATTCAGTTATTCCTTATTCAAAGCAAATGGACTTTAGGGCAAAAATGCGTTCCAATATTACGCGATTTCCCGATATTTTGAATTCCGAAAATTGATTATTAAATCAAAAAAAGTGTTTAAAATTAATTGAAACTATTATTCAATTAAATATCGAGAGATTCTTATCTAAAATTATATATAACTTATAATAATTGGTTGTGAGAAATGGAAGACCACCAAAAAAGAGTCACAATAATGCACTGCTTCATTGCCTGATGCAATTATTGAATAACATGCTTGATACAATTTATTACAAGATTCCTAGACTTCCTGAACCTTTTGTTAACTTAAAAAATAATTAGTGGTTATTATCATTAAAATCTAATTTAGAGGATAACAAAACCGTTTAATAAATAAAATGAGAGACAAATTATAATTAAATTATTATTTCAAACAAATATTGGAGAGAAAACCAAAAGGAAAACCATTTTGACGGACAATATGAAAGAAAATTTAAATAAATATTTTATAATTAAAAGTCCATTAAATGCTTAAAAATGAGCGAATATTTACATTAAAAGTTCGGTTAATTAGAAAAATGGGATAATTTATATAATTTGTATTCAAAAGCGATAATCATTTGTTTGAAGTCAATAATAGATTTAACAGACATTAACTTAAGTTAAGATAAAATGCGACTAATTTTTTGTTTGTTATATACCGGAACATATGTGCGAAACTTTGAACTGCAAATAAAAAAGTGTTTAAAAAAGTCTAAAAGTTTTTTTCTCTAACAACTGATAGATATTTAAAGTACTCAATGAATGACTGCATTCACAGACTGTTTGAGTTGACATCAAAATGAGGAGTCGTTTCGCTTCTTTAAGGACTACGGAAGTGAAAAATTACTTTTTAAGACACCGTTAGACCTATTCATAGACCTCTTTATCAAAATAAATGTTATGTCAAATGGGTTTTACATATTTTAGAACTTAATTTAAATATGTATTTGTGTTAAGAGAAGAGTCGAATGAAACTTAAATTTGAAAAGAAAAAAGTTTTAATGAATTGAAAGACTTATTTGAGAACTCAATCAAATCAAATACTTTTTACTGAATAATAAGAATTTGAAAAATTGAAAATAAATTTGAATTGAGATTTGAAATATAAATGTGTGTTAAGAGAATGAGTGATAAATAAAATTATTTTTGATTTTAAAGCCATTTTTCATCGAATGATTGAAAAACATTTTTAATATTTATTTCATGTAATAAATTGGAAAATATATTTCTTCTCTATATTTCCGGCACTCTATTAATAGTCAGTATAACAATTTCTGAGCCAAAACTGAGCTATGCATTAATCATTGATAAACTATTCTTAAAATGAAATTTAGAAAATAATTTTTCAAAATGAACAATGCAAAAATCAGAATAAGTTCGTGAATCACAGCCCTTGAAACCTAGTTTTGAAGCAAAATCTACGGTTTTGGGCAAAACAGACAAAATTAAATCAATGAACAAAACAAAACAAAATAAGAAAAGCGTTTTTCAGAGCGTCTCGTATTTAAAGTTTGATTTCGAAGGTGGAGTTCAAATGGGAAATACATTCAAATACATTGAAAATACATACAATTACTTCATTTAATGAATTCATTTTACATTAATTTTTTAGATTTTAGTCTCTAATCTTTGAATAAAAATGCTTTGAATAAACAATTTTATTAAAACTTATGTTATTATCAATATTTTTATTAAAGATTTGTTTGACTCCCTTTAAAATACAGTTATTCTTTAAATTAAAGTCAAGATATGAGACCTGATGTCAGAATTTCAATGAAATAGTTTATTAGTTTTGATAAACAAATTTACAGTACAATCAAAATAGTGATCAACTCATAGTTAAATCCGGTTATTCAAAGGCAATATTGAATATGAATTTGGTGTGAATGTGGTGACCCCTCCATCAGTTTCTAATTTTAAAACATTTTATGTAAAATAATTCTGATTTATTTGTTTGTGATTTTTCTCACAAATAATTTAAACAAATCTGAAGAGAGTTTTGTAATAAAAATTGTTAACACATTTAATGAACTCTCATTTCATCCATTCATTTGATATTAATTCTTATTCATCTGAGAAAAGAAACTCGTATTTCATTTATAGAGATATCAAAGCTGTCATATATTAGAATAAAAGGCATTTCTTTTGGAGAAAACATTACTTTTGAATTCAAATTCAAAGTATTATTTTTTTATTTATGAATAAATTATTTGACTATTTTTGTGGTAAAAAATTGAAAATTGAAATGAATTTTATTCTAATTTTTGCTCTTTTCCTGTGGTTCGCACCCAAACCAATAATAATAAATATCTTAAATTTTTATTATTATATTTCCGTCAGTTTATAACAGAAACAGAACTTTATTATTGTTTTTTGAGCTTTAGCTGACTTTCAGCCCAAATAAACTCTAATATAAAATTCATTGGAAAACGTTTTAATACTTCTCTTCAATAAGTATTATATCTTCACAAACGCCTACTCTTTGTTTAGACTCTATTTTGCTCTTTTGTTTCTAAATATTGCTCTAAATTGTAGTCATAAATTAAAACAGTTTTCACTAAAAAATTGGGACAATTAGTGAATCACTATTTCATTCATTCATTGGATTAAATATAGAATTGAGTCGTAAAACAAAAAGTATTTTCTTTATTTGGTTCGGATGTGTTGACCGCTTTATTTGTTTTATGAATGAAAGAACATTTATTTCTCTTCCCATTAAGTACTCTATGTTTGGAAATTTTCTCAATAGAGCTCTTAATTCTTAATCGTCTTAAAGTCAATTCATATTCGCAGTAAAAACATTAAAAATTAAGAGTTTATTCACTCCTTTTGACTGATTAGAGACATAATACG
Source organism: Galumna obvia (assembly GCA_034695785.1). Taxonomy (NCBI): domain Eukaryota; kingdom Metazoa; phylum Arthropoda; class Arachnida; order Sarcoptiformes; family Galumnidae; genus Galumna; species Galumna obvia. The sequence goes on from JAQFZM010000080.1 coordinate 27,342, forward strand.
TATAGACCTATATTTAAATATATATTTTTAATATGTAATGATTAACTAATATATGTAATGTATGTTAATATGAATACATGTATATCCTTTAATATATTCGATGTAATTTTTAAATGATATTTCAACAAATATGTAATATTGTTTAAATACAAATATAACAAACATTGAGAACATAGGAGTGAAGAAAATGCATTATATCCGCAAAAAGCCATTATATTTGACTGAAAACTGATCGGAATATTAATCGAAGTTTGACTTAAAGTAAGAAAAATATATTTTATGATAAAAATTTGTTATAATAATTATCATTCATCCGAATAAACTTGAATTTCAAATAATTTATTAAAAGATAAATGCAATTTCAAAACCAAAATCTAATCATTTGACGGACAAAAAATATTAAAATCCTAAAAATGCATATAAATTATGAATAATTATAAAGAAAATTATAACAAATTATAGTATTTATTATTCAATGGCATTGAATATAAGACATTCCTATTTGGGATTATATCGGAAATAATTGTAACGTAAAGTTAAGAGAAGTTAAACTGTGATCTCACGACTCAAGTGTGGGTAAAGTCAGAAAAACAATCATAAATTCCGGTGACATAAGACCTGAAAGAATTTCTGAGTATTTAATCGAGAGCTCAACAAAAAAAGATTACAATAAGACGACAATTGCTTTTATATTTCTAATAATCCCTTTGAATAGAAAGCGTAACCTTTAAATTTTCAAATTTTAAAAGAGGTCTGTCCTATGATGTGTCAAACGTCGAGGCAATCAGACACACGAAAAGTGAGATAACAGTTCACCCGAACTATCAAACCATTGATAATAATATAGAAAACGACTATATTTTACTGCTTTTATGAAACGCATCGATCGTTAAGTTTTGAATTTGAAGACAAAAAAATCTTAAAAATACATGAATACAATTCATGTGATATACCCATGATACTTTTTAAATAAAAAAAAGTTTAAGGAAAAATATCAAAAATTAATGAATGAATTGATAGTCTTTTCTTTTTGAGGTCTACTGAATATATTTATAACTATTTATAAATGACTTAAAATTGAATGAATAGTAATAATGATTTCTTCAAATGAATTGTTTGACAGTAAATGAAACGATCAAAACAATTGTCTCCGAAAGTGATCCAAAAAAAGGTCACAACAATTATAAATGGGATAAAACAGTGAAAAAACTTTTCATTTCTATTTACAAATAGATTTTAATCGAAATTCGAGTCGAATCGAAAGGAAATCAATTGTTGAGTCCATTCTTCCTCATCGGATAATATCAGAGAATAATCGATTGAAAATTATTTATACAAAAAATTCTAAAACCGTTTTTCGTCTATAATTTGATAGATAACTGATATTTTGACTCATAATTTAAGTCATTTGATTATAGAGCGATACAAAACTTTATAATATATGATTGAATGAATGGATTACTTCCCGATTATATACTCATATATTCTTACAGTTAATTCATTCTGTGCTCCAATTCTTCTGCTTTAAAGACCAGTGAATACATAAAAGAAGTCAATTATTCTTCAAATTTTATTTTTTTAGTATTAGAAGAGTTATAATTCATATAAAATGAATTAAAATATATTAAAATTGATGATAAATTTATAACATTTTTGGGGCGTTTTATAAATATTAATACTTTTTGGAGTAAAAATAAATAACTTATAAATTTGGAGTAAAACAAACAAAAAGTTTGTTTTGTAATTTTACAGCACTTAATCATGGATTGAGTCCAGTCATTGGTCTTGAAATTGAGATGAAGTCTCACATAATCTTCAAAAATCGTGAATTTTTCTCAAAATTAAGGGTTAAATAACTCTTTTCTAAAATAAGACAAAATTCAGTGATTTTGGGTTCAAAATATCCCTTCAAATGTCGATAAAAAAAGAGTTTAAACTTTTTTTTAGAAAAAATTCAATAATTATTTCATTGGGTTATGAATTAAATTGAAAATAATTGAAGAATTATTAATCGTAATTAAGTTTAAAAGTTTTCTGATATAAATGATCAAGTCAGAATTTTGTAAGATGTGAAATAGAGCGCCATCTGGTTTTGCATTGTTCAATTTCTTACAGTTTCAACAAGTGGGTTTAGGTGACAAAGTCTAGTTTCAATTGTAATTCTTTGTAATTCTAAGTTTAATTAATAGTAATTTGTATAAAATGACTACAAATTTCATAATAAAACTCTTCTTCGGAAATAATTGTGTTTTGTTTTCATTAATTTTGATTATTTTGACCCAAATCTTAACACATTTAAAGTATAAATTCAAATGAAAACATAATTTTTCGCAATAATTTTAAGTCTTGTGTCTGAGAAAAGAAAATAATCATATCTTTTGTTTTTAATTGAAATTTAATTAATAGATAAGTATATTATCTCAGTTTTGTCGGTCTTAAACGGCGCACAAAAAGACATTAATTTTGTTTTTCGTTTATTCTTTCGGCAATCATTTTGACAGACAAACGGATGGACTGAATGAAGGGTTTTCGTAACCAAAAGTAAATATAAAACTACTGTTTGTGGAAACGATTCGTTTTTACTCTAACAATAAAAAAAGATTATCGAAGGCTTGAATTTTTTGATTTTAAAACTTCCGGATCTTTTGAATCACCGAAAGATAATAATAAAGTTTTATAAATAGTAAGAAAGTATTGAATTTTGATTTCTATCGAAATTACTTTTTATTCGATATATAAAAATGAAAATATAATGTAAAGAATGAGAGGAGAGAGAGAGAGAGAGAGTGAGAGAGAGAGAGAGAGAGCGTGAGAGAGAGAGAGAGAGAGAGAGAGAGAGTGAGAGAGATTTGACAAAAGTTATTGAAAAATGATTTGTATTTTTAAATTCTTATCGAAGACTTGAATTTCATTTGAAGAATCACTACTGAAATACCGGTAGTTCTAAGAGTTTGCAAAAGAGGGAAAGACATCATTATTCGACTAATACTGGTTTTTGAATATATTTAGTTGTATTGACTAATAGTCGGGAAAATATTAATAGATTTAGAGATAATTTTATTATCTTTTGAAAGGTTAGATTTCCTATGAATGGATGGGAAACTTGTAATCCCAGGTTTTCACAATCGGAAGTCCTATTAATAGGCTATCATAGGATCAGTGGCTGTAAATTATAATATATTGTATGACTTCCTCTTTTTATATAATAGAATTAATGATCGGTTTTATTCTGTTTTGTCACTGAGTTTTGCAAATGTGACCACATTTGGGTTATTTGGGTTAATGTCCAAAAAGGGTTTATTTCAATTCATAACAATAGACAGAAATCAGTGCAAAGCGAAACAAAACTCAATATGAATGTGATTTTTATGCAAATCATGAGTTAATGAAGATTTTTTGTTATACTTTTGTCATAATAACCTCTACTACTCTACAACTGATAAATGTATTCAATAGACTTTTCAAACAATGAGTTAGTTTTCAAAACAACAAATTAAAGAATAACTAAACCTTTCAAATATCAAATAAGATAAACACTAAAGTAATTAACGAATATTTTGGATCACTTAGTCCACCATCAAAAACCACCACATCTCTCTCTCTCTCTCTCTCTCTCTCTCTCTCTCTCTCTCTCTCTCTCTCTCTCTCTCTCTCTCTCTCTCCTCGTAATTACTATATTACAAATAGAACTTATTTTATACGAATTGTCCAAAAAATGAATAGTCGTTACAGTAGTCAAGTGATGGTATAGTGAGAGCACACCATAAACTTCGAGTTATGCTATAATTTTGATCACATGAGTGAACACAAACATTTTGAACACAATTTTCTACAGATTCTCAAAAACATTATCGTTATTACTATTATTGTATTTATCGTTCAATGAATATAACAACGGATTTGAATATATGTCTATGAATTGTAAGTCTACGAACAGTACCTCTCCTAATGTTTTTGCAATTTATTTCCTGATTTCATCCGTTCGGGTAATACTTCAAAATAGCTTTTCTTAAAACTTCAATGGCTTTGAAATAAGTTAGGATTATATCAGTTATAAAACAAATGAATTCTCAAATAAACAAAAATAGTGTGAATTTTCACCGAAGAGGAAGAGAGGGAGGGAGGGAGGGAGAGAGAGAGAGAGAGAGAGAGAGAGAGAGAGAGAGAGAGAGAGAGAGAGAGAATATTGAATAAAAGATGTGTAATAAAAAATTTTAACGATTTTACAAATAAGATTCAAATATCAATTTAATGGCTATTAATTAATAAACGGAAAAAAGTTTATATTATTATTGATATGTTTTTATAAGATATGAATTTAGGCATTAAAAGTATCATTTGATTAATAAATATATAGTGAGGTTATGCTCTTCACAAGTAGTAGTTGTCAGTGCTATCTGTAAATCTGGTTGCAGTACTTTTTATTTGTTTTTTATTATTCCTCTGCACTACAGTTCGACATTGACCTCACTCTTTATGGAAAGGCTTTTCTGGTATTTTTCTTACTGAATAAATTTTCTCACGTATAGGTGATGCACAAATGCACATGCACAAATGAAGATCAGCTAATCAGGAATTACAGCTGTCCAATTCAACTAGTTTCTAGATCATTTTACCAGATCTAAGTTGACATATCATTAGAGAAATTCTAGCTAACAATGATCTAGTTAAATGTTAAATGTCTCAGATTCTGTCTTAAAATGATGTCAATTAAAGTTTGGAGGGAAATACCATTTAGTGTATAACCAAACGATAATCTTTTTTAATGACTAAACAAAGATTACTTCAAATCCTAATTATTGGTCATCAGATCATTGAGTCTTATCTTAATATAACAAGTTTTCACATTTTCTATACATTTCTGTAGATTTTGTTGAAAACAATTAATCATTTGTCGAATCATTTATTTTCAATTATATCATATCTCGGATTCAAACTTTATTTGACATTAAAATTAAAGAATAAATTTAAATAACATTTGACTTTAGAGAGTATTTCAATGAATAATCTCTTTTCGCATCTCTTTATTTGTGAATAATTCTTGATTTAATCACTTATATATTTAAATGAATATTGAATTAACCATTTTTTCTTTCGTTATAATAATTTTAATATAAATCAGGAGTAGAATAACAAGAAAAGGGTTCTGAGCTATGAATACAGCCATAAGTTATATAAACTGAAAATGATTTTAATATTCATATTAAGAAAAAAATGATGAGAAGAAACGGGAATTAATTCGAAGAAAATTTTTTTTGATAAGACATAAGACATATAATTAGAGACAGTCAGCCGTCGATTCCCTAATCTGTTGGAAAGGCTGTGAAGAGTTCGCAAATAAACAATTAAAACAGAAAAATATTTGAGAGTAACGACTATTAAATTTAAGTAAATCAGATTTCAAATGGAAAGCTAATGGAATGTTACTTGAAAGGTGCTTGATCATATATTTTAACAAAATGTTCTCGCTTTGAACTCAAAATTGGGATCAAAAGTAAGTGATATCCAAGGGGGTTAGATAAAATCTTGTTAGATTTTTGAAAATTTCCAGTAAAATCTGAAAATGTTAGTGTTTGACAGGTTAAGAGTCGTTGACCTGGGTCATTGGGCATCAATGTTCTCTTGAGTAGTAAACCCGACATTTGACAGAAAATTCATAAATTTTGTGTTAAATTAAATTTTCAAAATCAAAGCGATTCTTGAAAAGAGATATCTCTGACCAGAATTTTTTCATTAATTTAATTCTGTTAATGACTCTCACATTGGATTTCAAATTAAACGAAAGATTTATTTCAAATAAAACATTAAAAACCATTAAAAATCATTCGCTACTGAAGTCATGATTCTTCTCAACAAAAATCTTTTATTAATCTCTTTTAGAAAACTATTTAAATCAAAGACGTCCAGAATTGTAGAAAATTAGTAGTAATAGTACTGCCCATTCATTCCTGTGCTCACATACTATTAATTTATCATTTCCTTCACTTAGTAGATGGACAGGGTGCTTTAATTAAGAAGTTGTAGGAAACACCTTTACTTCAAAAAAGAAGAAAAAGCCATTTATATAGTAAATGGTCTTATTTTTTATTTAATTGATCTAGAGCAATTCCAAAATTGAAAATTCAATGGGAATCATATTCTCATCTAATTCTTAAAGTTTCAGTACACAAATGTTGAACATCCCTTACGTTAAGCTATAAATTTAGATGAGAAGACATTTTTACTTAAAATAGTTTATAAAATAAGTGATATTAAACTGAGTGAAGCAAAATTATTGCGTTATATATCATCACATTATTATTTAAGTAATTAATTCTTGGTTCAACTTTTCTCAACTTTTAGCTTATGTTTGAAAATGAATTAAAAAACGAAATAAATTTTTCAAATTAAAAAATTAAGGAAAACGAGTCAAACGTTTGATTGATTTATGGTTTAAATTGAATTTAATGTTTTTGTGGTAATGAAACTGCTCTCCACAACCACAACATTTTTAGGCAAAGAAACACATCTTAAACAAACGTTTTTCACAAATCCAGTGCTAAATAAAAGGATGAATTAAATTAAGTAAAAAACTTGATTTTTTCGGCAGATCTTATCATTAGTTTATTATCGAGAGATTCGACAAAAGCTGATAACAAATTCTAAGTTATAATTCTTAGAACTATATTTATAGTCATTATTTCAAATTAGAATCAAAATTTTCAGATTATTTATTAGACAACAAAACAATACTCAATACATGACTTAACGAATCAATATTATAGATAAGTTTAGGGATTAAACTCATTACTAGTTATTTGATTTTTAAATGATAACTAAAAATAAAATATGAAGATTAGCATACGATCAGTATAAGGAAAGGTATGCCCTTCCAAGAAATGGGTGTCTAAAGGATGCATTTATACATTGAAAAAGACATATTTGATCCAGGTTGAATTATATGTGAGTAATGCAATTTAGTAGTGATGAGTATTCATGAGGATTATCAAAGTGTTGGGCCTCAACTCAGTCTCAACCGATTTAAGAGATATTTGTTTAATATTTTGGAGTATTTTGTCTTCAATGAACCTGACTTTCGAGTGACGATCACTTGAATGGCAAAAGAGATTTAATATTTTTCATTTGGAAATTTAGATTCCGGATATTTTTACTCATTTAAGACATTTTAATGGGCAAATATTTTATTTTTGATGGTCCTATCAAATTATAAGTGTATTGCGATTAAAATAAAATTAAATTCTTTAACGGATTTATTGATAGTTGAGAGCAAATAATTTTTTGTTTACTTCTTATACATAAATAATCAGTTATTTTGATCTTCATCTCAAAGAAGATATTCAATTGAAAGAGGAGTCGATTGAAAGAAATGCTTAATTTTTGTGAGTATTTCCTAATTTAGAAAAAATTTTGTCTCAAATCATAAATAAAAATAAAGAAATCCTTCGAAACGGATTCTGAAGTCAAATAAAATTTAAATAAAATTCCAAACTTTTTGAGGAAAAAACAAATTCTGTTTTCAACAAAAAAAAACTGTTTTTCAATTAAATTTCATTTCAAAGCAAACTTTAAATTTCCGTTTCCTTTGAAAAAATGGTTTTATTTTTGGATACATTATATGAGACATAATATAATATAAAATGTCATAATTGCGAGTTATGTTCATTTATTTTACAACTCAACAATAAACAGTTATTTAGACCAAACTCTGTTTAATTTGTATATCTAATAGAGAACAGGATATCCTTCACTCGTGGAGTATATCCTTTGCAATCGGTGTTGATTTCCTATGAAATAGTGTTTTAGGAAAAATGCCATTCAATAAGTATTAGTCTTTTAATAATTTCTGAGCAGAAAATCGCGTTTAAATCGCATTAAAAATTTGGCGAATCGTATCGAATGGGATAAAAATTAAACTATAATTCCCTTTAAATGATTTTTTGTTGTCGAAGAAAAAAATCCTTTTGAAGACTTGAAGCAAAAATTTAGTCCAGAGTTCAATAGCTTAGAGACAGAGAAATAAGAGAATAAAAAGAATAAAAACATTTTTTCGCGAACCTGTGATATGTCCTCAAAGGAGGAAAATGTCACAAATCTATTCGATATACGAGAAGTTATGTATAGAATGTAATTTTAATTAGAAGTCAGACCCAAATGAGTTGTCGAATTTACATTTGTCCCTAGGTTAAATTAAATGCCTGGATAAATATTGAACTTTACTTATGCAAAGCCATCGTAATTATGATTATTATAATTACATGTATATTGAAATTCAAAGCCTTTTACTCTTTTCTAGTAAAGAGTGAATGAAAAGCATATGCAAAGTAACGGGTTTTTAGTAAAAATATCTTTCGCTACTTATATGAAACCATTAATAATAATAGTATTAAAGCAGATTCACAGTATCTAAATGGCTCTCTCTTAACCCTGACTGAAAGCAAGATCATTTAAGAAGAGAAAATACAAAGTATATAATTTGTAAATTATAGCCTCGAATATAATTTTATTATACGAAAAGAGTTATTTCACATTTGATTATCATTTCAATGAATACACAAATTGTTATTCAATCGATTTTCTCAAAACTCGTCTTCTTTTCCAAAGAAAAGATTTTGTTTTTTCCTATTCATTGATTCATTCGACTATTCTTTGAGCCGGAGTTCAATAAAAATATAATAATAAAAATTTTATTTCAATTATTAGTGTATTTCCGGAATTCCATAACAAACTTATTATTTGTTTGACGACGATTTCCAATTAGATATAAAAACTGATGCCTTCAATGCCTTCAATGCTTTTAATGCCTTCAAATTTCAATTCAAATATGTTTTAACAAGAATTCAAAAAATAAGTTTTGAATACTTTTTGAAATGATTGCCGAAAAAGGGACACTTCTTAACGAGACGGGCATATAAAGAGCCCTTACAATCCAAGCAATTACATTAAGCAATACTTTCAATGGGCAAAATAGATGAGGAAGAGTTAAGAACATTAGTAGCGGCAATTAGAGGAGGGACAGCACAACAGTTAGAGCGCACTGACTGATGAGAAGAGGAGAGAGCCGTTAGCTATCAATCTCTCGAGAAATGTATGTAAAGATACAAATGAATAAAAATAAGAAAAAACAAGAATGATATGAATGTCGATCTTTTCAGTTATGTTTTGCTTTTTATTCTTCTGTTCAACTCTTGACGGCGATCATCACCGCTTGGAATCAACTGATTTACATTTGAAGGCCCTCTACTATAGCTTTGGTTACCGGCAATGATAATGACTGTACAGACAGCCAATCACTCATAGAAATGAATGCTAACGAATAACATTTAAATTTTTATTTAATTTCTCGAGAGTTAACAGAGAACTAACGGAGAGATATTCACTTAAGACAAGAGAGGGATAGAGAGGGACAGAGAGGGAGAACCACTCACAGACATTCACACCAATTCAAACACATTCAGAATACTAACGCACTTATTATTTAAAAAATAGATACAGATATAAATCAAATAATTTATAACTATTATTATTATTACTTGAAATTAAGTTTTGCATTATTGTTATGTTTGGCTCTAATTTCTTATTTTTTTAATTCTGTATTCAGTTATCGTCAGTAAATAAACTTAAATATAATTAAATTATATTATATTAGATCTGAAGAAAAAACAAAATTTCTTTCAGGAAATATATTTATCGAAAAGTAATTTAGATATCATTTGGTTGTTTTGGTTGTCTTCTGGTTAGTCTACTATTTTAAGAGTGATCAGCACATCTCCACTTAATAGACATGAAATGTAATTAAGTTTTCTTATTGTTTTTTACTCAGTGTTTGGTTACTCGACTCAAATATACAAAACTAAAAAAGAATGAAATCATATCTGAATTTGAATACAACTATCAGTCAAATGATTTTTTTCTTATGAATATAATAATTCAATATATGATAAATGGTTTCTTACAGTAAAGTCACGAAAGTCCGCCAAATCATTATTATTAGTATTTTATTAATATTATTGCCATAAAACAACTTCTGAGAGGTTTTGATTCAACGACAGAATAGTTTTTTTTATTAGATCCTCACGTTTTTCATAACTCTTGTTATTACTTTTAGTATTATTATTATTTGATCCAAAAGAAAATTGTGTCAATCACTCATTGCTTTTAGCCAAAGATAATCATTGGAAGTGCTCTCAGGACCTAAACTTGTCTAATAGCTAACATAAATAGAGATAAGTATTGATTGGAAAAAAGATCCATTTAAACATTAAAACTAATGATTTGAGACATTTTAATAAAAAATGTTATAATGAATATCAATATTAGGTTTAGTGATTGATTATTAATCTGAATATCTTGGTCATCTTCTCATTTGAATATATTTTAAATATTAAAAATTATTTTAGGAAATGAGTTCACAATAATTTATGACTCGTAATGAGAGAAATTATTGATTAAAACCCAATTTTGAAATTAATAGAAATATAAAGAAGAAAATAGAGTAATGGATAGGAAGTAAATATAAGAGACAGACATAACAGTTATATCAGAGACTAATGATATCCATTTCTTCACTTTTGATACTCTATTTTCTCAAATAAAGTAAAATAATTTGAAACATAAGTCAAATCGAGAGGATTAGTACTGATATCATATTTAAAATACAATAACAATGAAAGTAATGATCCGTAAGTTTTTGAAAAAAAGTCTGAAAATAAGAATTTTGGCGAAAATAACTTTTTTTGTCACATAATATAATTGATGGCAAATAATGTTTGGAGAACTATAAAACATCAAACGATCAGATAATAAGACCATTGAGTGTCAGAGACTCAAAGAAATATATTGTCTTCGAAGTCATAATAATATCGAAACGACAATAAATAATATGAAAATGATTTGAGAGAAAAATCAAAATTCACATAAAAAACGGAGAAATCAAAAGCAATAAAAAGTAATAAATCTTAAAACAAAATTATTGGACAAAAAATTATGGGAAACACACAATAAGACTATTCCGCACAACTCAATGACCCCATCCATACCTGATAGTAGTGATAAGATCTACGGCATTGAGTATCTGTCACTTCGATGTATTGTTTGTTGTGTTCACTATTGTGATGATAATCATAGAGTTCATCATATGATGAGCTTCTGGCAGTGACACCACCAGTGACACCACCACTCACACCACCACTACTCGATTGATGATTGTTTTGCTCTGACATAACTTTATTGTCATTAAAGTTATTGTTTTTCACTTTTGAATTTGAATTATTGGACAACTCTTGACTGTCGCCATCAGGAGATATATCACACATGAATAGCTGTTCCATTACTTTAAAACTTCTCAAAGACATTCTCACAGTTTATATGAATGAATGAAAGTTTTGAATTTAATAACTCTTTTGTTTTCAAAACAAATAAAAAACGGAAAAATATTAATCGGATATAAAAAGTTTGGAAATAATGTTTTGATGAAGAAATTCAATAAATTTTCACTTCAGTTCAGTTCAAGAATTTATAAAAAATTATTAAAACATTGAATATAATTATAATTTTTATCATTCATTGAGTCAATGGTGTATATAAACAGTGATATATATATATATTACTAAATATTATGATTAAACATAACTATACATTAAGGATTGGGAGCCTTAAGCCCAGAGCCAAAGCCAGTATCTTTCTGTTTGCAATAGTGTGACTGTTGGTGAACTCATAGTTGTGTTGAGAGCAGTGGCAACAGTAGTAAAATATCGGTGAATGCGGTTTCAGGTCAAGAAGCAATTCTTCACTCAAATTCAAACTGAATGCTAACATAGCATTAGATATTTTGAAATACTAGTGTTGTAGAAGTAATAACCTATGCCTTCATTTCAAAAACATGCCTTTCAGTTGTGTTTGGATTAATGAGAAATAACTCTAATTATTATCAGACGTAAGACATAACGTATTTCGAAGAAAACGAACTCTTCTGAACGAAGAAAAATATAATTATATTATTAATACTGTATTTCGTTTGAAATATTGAAATAATTGTAGATTTCTTAACAAAATTTCTGAGTTATCGCCGGTTTATCCAATTATTGTTCAATTATTAGTCAATTTTTTAATTTGACTAAACAATCAGTTTCTTTCTGTTATAAAGACGTCAAAAATTATATTTGCGGTATATTTTTCCAATAATCTATTTATTAGGTTTGCAAATCAAACTTGTTCTTTGACCAAGAGCATTAATTTAATTGATGAGAAACTTATGGAAAAAGTCCTTAAATGAAATACTTATTGTTTAACCAAATGCTGTCTTCAAGTCATTGGATAAATGGTTTCAATTTTCGAGTTTTTTCTTCATTAACTCCGTTTAAGATCAGCTCTTTTTCCATGAGTTAATGATATTACACTTTATTGAACCGAAAAAACTTCAGACAATTGTTTTTTTTCATAAGAGAAAAGAATTTGACGATTCATTAGCGCATAAAAGCATATAATCATCAGTTGTTGTGAACCCGAGTATTAGAGAAATAAATGAGAAAAACTTAAATAATCACAAATTCTTATAATTAACGTTTGGATCACTTTTGAAACGTTTGACAAAATATCAGCTGAAAAGTCGCAAAACCAATGATTCGCTTAAAGAGATAACAGTTGTATTCGGAAATTCCGGTCCAAATAATTATTGATTAATTGTTTTTTCTTCAATTCCAGCAAAAAAACAATTTTCAGTCAATTAAACACAAAATTTAATGTAAGAAAAAAATCACTTAAAGTTTTTCAAGTTTTTCTTATTATTATTATTATTACTCTTAACTGGACTTTGGATTCCAATTAATTCTTAAAATATTAAGTTTACTATTTTTGAGTCCAAAATAAGTTGAATTAAATCCAATTAAATTTAATTAAGGAATGTTTAGAAATATTTGCAAAATAAAGCAAACAAACAGTACATGAAATTCTTGATAGGATTTTATCCTCAAATCATATCAATTATACAATTAATGCTTCGAAATGTAATTAGAAGTAAGACTTTATTTCTTCTTCTTTTTTGAATATAATTCAATCAAATGAATTAACTCCGAATAATATTAAATTTTGAGTGATTAGACTCATTACTGTGTTTAATGAAAGGTCAGTTTAGTCACACATTCGTTACGAAACATTAGTACCATTTGCTTAATGATAGAAAAGTTGGGAACTTCTCATCTGTTGGTCCAAAACAAGATATATTAGCGAAAGGCCACTGTTTTCACTCGAAAGGGAGTCTTATAAATTGGTTTTTCAATATTTGAGAAAAATTTAATCACTTTTTCAAGTTTTTATCTAAACTTTATATAACTTTTCATAAATAAAATAAAACTCATTTATAAATAAAATAGTTTTCATATAATTTGAGTGTATTTTCAAACTTTTCAAATATGTTTTTAATTCAAAACTTTATTCATAAACCAAACAATTGGAGAGAATTAAGAAATAACTTCAAAATTAGATGAGATTTATGTAACTGACATTAAAGCACAGGTGAAGTCTGACTGCTTTGATGTGGTTGAGAGTCACTACTGGTTCTAATGACAGCAACAGTAGATATAACTAACTGACAAAACTGGTAGTGGAAGAGCTGCACAAACACACCGTTAGAGTACCGAAAGACACGGTTGGAGAGACTACTATTGACGGTAAATAGCGGCCGGTGTGCAGTTCAATGTAAATGTCAGCCAATGCTTTCCCAAATGCCAAACATAAGCAACTCTTCAATAACTGTACTCTCAGTGAAGTTCGGCTCTTAAAAAACCGATTGAATGACAGAAGCAATACTTATATTGAGTTAAAGAAAAACATTTTTGAAAAATAGTTTCATTCCATTCAATATATAACTAGAATTTTAAAATTTTTTACTTCTTTTGAGTGATATCTCTCTGAGAGAAACAATTTGTTGAATCATTTTTCTGAAGGAAATTTGAAAAATTAATTATCATTTTTGAAAGGCTATCATTTCTATCATTTCTATCATTTCTTCTTTAAAAAATGCTTTTATTTTTATTCACATTTATATCTTTAAAATATTATTTTTGAGAAAAATTATTATTGAGATATCATTATATCTTCCGAACCAACGAATGGATGCCTTTAAACTCAAAAATAGAAAATCTGACGCATCAGAGGATTAAAGTACCACTGATTGACAATTATTCATAAAATACACCATTCAATCCATTTCTCTCAAATTTTGCAAGTTTCATTTTGGTCTCAAACACACACCACAACTTGGGAGGGAAGGGAGTAGGAGAGAGGGAGAGGGAGAGAGAGTACAATGGAATGAAAGCTATTTTGAAATTTAAATGATTTCAATTCATTAAAGAGTGGAAACTATTGAGTAAATTTTGAGATTAACATAAATTCACTGATAATTTATCGATAAAAGAGCGCCAAAGAGCTTATCAACGATTCAAACCTCATTAGAAAAGCGAAGAATCAAATAAAATGTCAAAAAGTAATTGTAGTTTAACCGGAAGAACACAAAAATACAAAATATGCTCTCAGTTGCAGATAATCTCTTGAAAAATGTATATTCGATCGAATATTTCCAATCCTTAGTAATCACACAATCGGTTAACGAGGAAATGATTTTTCAAAAATATTAAAAATTTTTAGGAATTTTTAACCGAATATACAGTCGAGAGATAATTGTTTTTGTGTTGTCATTATAATTATGGGATTACTTGACTTCTTTCAATACCTGACTTTTCCTCAATTCCTGATAACTATTTGTAAATCTTAGAGACAAAAATCGTAACCAAAGGGTTGTGACAATAATTGAGTGAAAATTGTTTTAAGACATGGAATACATTAGTGATAGAAATAAACGATAAGAAAAGCGGAGAAAAATGTCGAGTCAACGATCGGATCAAAAATTAAGTAAATTTAAGTTTTAATTTCAAGATTGATATCATTTAACAGAATATAAAAAATAAAAATAATCAAAAGATAGCGGACATGACTCATAAAAATTGCCAAAAAAGCATTTGGAGAGTCATCTGAACAATAAAAATAAGACGAGTTTTCCAATGAATGGATGAAAAATGCAATTAAATAAAAAATTAATTATCAAATAAAAGATGAAATATTAGTTTCAAATGCGAACTCCTTTTTAAAAATTTTTGTCAGACATTCGTTATATGAATCGAGTAATAAAACAAAGTTTAAGAGCCTTTAAAATCAGAGTAAATTTCAAACAGAATTATATAAAAAGAGATGAAATGTCATTAAAATAAGTATTATATGAGCAGAGAATTACATTTAAAGTGAAATTGAAAAAACATTCAAACAATTTGTGGCAAAAATATAAAAACCTGCAAACGATTTGTCTCTTATCTTAAATACTAATCATTTAAGTGTTTGAGTGGACACATATTCGAAGACAAGATTTGTTTGACTGATGAGATGAGAACAGGAATTAAGAGTAACTGATTATAACCGCTTCAAAGCGTGGCTTTTAGACTATATCGGAGGGATAGGAGAGGGACAGGAGAGGGATAGACACAGGGAGAGACAGATTAATCCGAAGCATAGAATTTAAGAGAAATTAATTGATATTAATTGCGATACAAAACAGTCTTAATTGGTTTTAGTTTTAATGAGTCATTAATAATGTTGAGAACCATATCTCAAGTGATGTGAAGACAAAAGTTTCTTAATTTTAGGTAATGTTTCGATCGATCACTTGAGATGTTAATCGGGTTATATCGGGTTATCAATAATTAGAGGTAATTCCCTACAAATGAGTCGGCGATCGGACCATCGCGTACTCCAAAATTACAAACTCTTGTGCTGTCAATAGACAGCAATTGACTAAATATGCAATCAATCGATGATTTATCACAAATTGGATGCTATTTGTCTTCACAAAAGAATGTTAAGACGTCTCAAAGAAAATATGTTTTTTCCGCAATTCTTTTCGTTTTGAAAAATGAATTACATTTCGCGTGCTTTCAATGAAATACATTTTAACGCAAAACGAAAATATATAAGAAATCATATAATACGGAAGCATTTGATGATTAGATTAATAAATAATAATAAATGATATATTTTTTCAACTTATTTGCGGTGAGAAATACAGATATTTTATGCCATTTTATGCCATTTTTGCTACTTTTTTGTAATTAATTATTTCTTATAATTTTAATGAGCACTGATTTGGTGCTCATCTCTGCTCTTAAGGTCGAATGTCTTACCGGAATGTGAAGTAAGTCGAAGAGCGAGTGCTTTGCAGCCCCTTTTCGTAGCCGACAGATCACTACAAACTCGTCTTCTTTTTGTTGTTTGTCTTCCAATAAACTAAAATTCAAATTTTTATACAAATTAGACAATAAAAAGTTAATTGTGTGTAACAAATATAGAAAATATAATAAATTTAGCAAGCATAATTCAAACTAACTTAAGTTACTTAACTAAAGTTCATTTTCTTTTTTTAACTATTTTTCTTAAATTAAGAGTGACTGAAGTTTAACTAGATTATAAGTCCTGCCATCTATCTTCATATACATCAACTTTTATGCTCTTACCTCAATATAAGTGGAAAAGTTGCTAGATACTCATCATATTGATTCCAAAATTGCTTTGAAAATATATGACCTGAAAGTAAAATATTAATTAGAAAACAAAAAAATTGGAGGCAATGAGCAAGGTTATTCTCTATATTTAAAATTTAAAAATAGGTTATTTATAAAACTAATGAATAGGCAATGAATGTACCATGAACAAGACAATGAACAAGATATTATACCATGAAACAAATGCATGAATTGAAAGAGTAATTTTTGTGAATTACATAAAATTAATATTTAAAGAGTGTTAGTGTGAGTCAGAAGAGAGACCACAACGAGTGTTAAATTGGGACCACTTATAGAGTGAATTCATTTTTAGTCACTTAAAGTCGATTAACATTATTTAAATAACGAACGAATGATAATTGTTTGACAAAATTAGGGGTTCTCTCACTTCTGGCGTTTTTATCTTTTATTCTAACTATAAATTAGCCGCTCTGTAGACGACGGGTCCCTTTTTTGATAGTCCGACAAATATTTTAATTATATTTTTACGGTTAATGTTTATACGCTTTGAATACTCGAAGTGAATAACAAATAATGATTTAAATCTTGCAAATGTAGTAAATGTAGCAAATGTAGCAAGGATATCTGTCACTAACGATTAAGACATTACCTAATGATCTTATAGTTAGGAAATGATTGTAAATAAATAAAAATAAATGACACATTTTTAATCATTTTTAAAATTCTAATTATCTTGCTTCTTTTACCAAAAAAAAAATAAAAATTTTATTTCTGATAGTTATCAGTAAATTTCCCAAATTAGTCCGGAATAAAATTTGTATTCTTATCAATATTGATATTAATAGCAGTAAATATTAAATTAAAAACACAAAAACCCAGTTTTTAAAAAAAAATGACCAAGATAAGTTTTGGCGCAAAATTTCAAACAAATATCAAATCATATAATTTTTAAATATAATATCAATATAAGATCAACATTCAAAAGCATTTTTCAAAATAAATAACTAGTTACTTTATCAACTATGTCAAATAAATATGTTAGCAAGGTGAATCAAAATGAATCACTAAAATTTAGGAAATAATTTCATTAATTAAAAATGAATTTTATTCAAAAAATAAATAAATAAAAATATTTTTAATTAAAATTATATATTCTGTTAAATCTAAATCTGAATTTTAGATTCGTTATGATTTTTGTAGAATATTTAATAAACTAGTACATTTATCGCCAAAATAAAGAATTGCTATCGAAATAAATAAATATTAAATAAATTGTAAAATAGTGATAATATATTTGGGAGAGCCTGAACTTGACATGGGATGAGTCAATTGTAAGATCAGTTAAGTCTGCAAAAGTGTGAATTTTAGAAAAAGCAAGATATGGCAAATTACGAGTTTTTGAACCTTGCTATTATTATGTTTTAGAAAATTTAAGCCCATTTCTAGGCCACCATTTCTATCTTCCATATACTTTGACTGAATATTTGTGTCCTAAATCTTAAAATAGTTTTTTTTCTATCGAAAGGTTTGATTGAATTTCTTTTGAGAGATTCGAGACGTCAGTCTTTATAATTATAGACACTTAAGAACAGCATAACATACCTGTGCTTTTATGATAGGAGTCTTATAATAATAATTATTAAATATATTTTTGATAGTCTGTTGTATTTGAAGTCCAATGAAAACTAGTGCTAAGACTCTCACGATTGAAATGCAATTCTCTGTCGAACAGATTTTTTCAGACCTTTTAATTCAATACACGAATTGAGAAAAAGAAAATTTCTTTCAAAGTTTAAAATTGGAGCTAAAATTATGCCAAACGAGAAGAATAATCAGAGAAGCCTTTTGTACCGCAATATTAATGAACGATTCGAGTCTCGACACAACAATCCGTTTTTGAATTCTTGATTCAAAGCACAGAATAGTAGACACAATGTTTTTCACAATAATTGATGGATTAATTTTAAATTTGTTTTATAAGAGTTTAACAAAACTGTCAAATGTCTGAGTAATAGTCAGTTTCACAAAAGTTGATCGAAATTCAGTCAAATTTTTCAATTAAAATAATATTTAAATAATTTGTCCAAGAGTCAAATCCATAAGAATAAGGAATTGGGAGTAAAAGTCAAGAGTCAAATGTTGAAAAAGTCAAACAAATATTTCCAAAAACAGTTTTAAAGAACAGACACTTCTTTCGTAACGAAAAAATCAATTTGTGTTTTGATTATTAATAAAACACAACGAATTCTGAGCACAGGTTATGCTAACACACGATATGTGTCTGCGATTAGAAACAACTAAAAACTGAGCAAAACTCGCTCCGGACCGCTATGTGAGCGCTCAGGAGTATTGAGAGTTTGTTTGTGAAAATGGGTCAGAAAACCAGTTCAAATGTATATAATATTACATTACTATCAGAGAATTACTACTCAGAAAACTATTTAACTTTTAGTCCAAATTTTGGTTTAATTCAGTCAAACACTCAAATGAATTATAATTTTAACCGAATCTCGTAACTCAAGTTACCAGTGCCAGTGCCTGTGCCAGTGATTCCCCTTATTGTCATGTTGTGCTGGAATAACCCGTTCAGAAACTGTCGAATTTGATGGATAAATTCAAAATTTAAAGCCAATGCACTTATTTTATATTAAATATGATTTTGTTGTCTCCTATTTATTAACAATTATGTAATAAAAGTAGTCTTTAAAGGCTTTTGTTATACTTTTTGATTAATCAAATGTTTAATCAATTTTTAATGATTTCATATTTTTCTAAATCAATCACTGCTTTCTTTATCCTTAAATAAAAGCAAATTATTCTTAAAATATAATAGTTAAGATTATATAAAGCCTTGCTAGTTATGCAGTATTAAGTCAAGTGCAGAGATAATTGATTGGAAATTACAATTTTAGAGCAAATCTCAATTATATTACGGAATAACTGAGAAAAAACAGGAATCGTTTCCAATTTATAGACTCAGGTATGGAATGACAACTAATTTGGGTAACAAAAAACACAATAGACATAAAAACTAACGAAATGCGTAAAACTCTTTTAGAGGTCACGAAAATTGATGCACAAAATTGATGTCTATTTGTATGTTTACAGTAAACAGTAAATCATAATCTGAGTCTAAGTTAAACTCAAGTTAACCATCAATTGTTTCTTTGAACTCAACTGAAAAGTTGTTAAACTAATGGATAATAATAGTAATGAAAACATTATTTCTGACTTCAGTCACAAAAATTAAATAAAATCCAATTTATTGTCAGAAATTTTTCGGTCAATTAAAAGAAATGTTCCCTTTTTTTCTTTTTCACCTTAAAAATAGTTATATATTTTAGTAGTAATATATTCTGGAAACAATTTTCGGAAATTTCCTCTGTTTTAAAGAATGTAAAAGAAAATAAAAGAAGTAAAAAGTAAAAAGGTGATTTTTATCGGAAGAATGGTTTTGTTTCCAATATAATGGAATTTTTGATTTTGAATCCCAAAACTATTATTGTTTTTCCGGCAAATTCTCAGATATTTCCGAATTTAATTCATTGTTCAGATCGTAATCTTTTAATCGGAATATTTAACGTTTGAATGAAAAATAAAATGTTTTTTTAACCAAAACTCTTGTTTTTGGATTCAGTTATTTCCTGAAGAAACAGAAAATACTGCAATAATTCTGTCATAAAATAATCAGATTTTGAATATGTTTTATATAAGATATTAATATCAACTCAAATGTAAATCTATTTTTGGAAATTAGAGTTAGTTTTACAGTAAATACGACATAAAAAATAAGCGAATGTATGAAAAATAAGTAAATTAATTTTGAAACTCAGTTTGCGTTCAACTCTTTTTCATATAAGAGTTGATCCAAATATGAAACGAAATTAAAAATAAATTTTCATTCAATTTATTCAGACTTATCATCAAATGAGCGATAAAGGAGTAAAGCAAATAAAGCGATTGCATCGAGAAATTAGATACTTTTTATCAAAACTTTTTTCTTAGAGTCGTATAAATTTAGAAATTAATTCTCAATAAAGCGATTGTTTACTACTTGTAGAGTAGAGTACAGTATATTTCGGGTACTAATGAATCGCATAAAAAAATACTGAGAAAATGAAAATCGTAGTCAAGAGCTTTGAGTTTGACTAATGGTTGTGATCTAAATAACATTTTCTGAATAATACGGCACTTAATTAAAATCCAGAATTGAAACACAGAAAGAGAAAAACAATTTTTAGGAGTCGTATACACACATAAGGCGTTCCGATCCGTTTGAATCCGATCCGATCTTTCAAACATCGCAAATGTCTGTTACATAACAAACAAACCGTTCAATATATTGAGTGCACACTCTATGAAAACATTGTTTTTGTGCACTATCTGAGCAAATAAAGATCAGCGAATGCCAGGATAGTACTCAGGGTAGTCTCTTAGTTTATAATAGGAATTGTATACTCCAGTCGTGTATTCCTCTCCTCAATAATGCGTTAAATTCATAGTTAGTTTACAAAACATGACTAAACCTTTCATTAATAATTCTCTGATTATTTTTATTATCTTTAAATCTAATGTGAAGTTCACGACATTATTTTATTTGAGTTATCGGTAAAAATCTCCGACAATTAGTTGTATTTATTATCGATTAAAGATAAATGAGTTGATGAGCATGATCTTGGTTGTCATCTTGGTGGTTGTCACTGATTTTAAAGAGGGCTGAAAAACATTTCAGAGCAATTTTGGACACTATCTTAACATAACTGAGAACTGTCTCAAACAGAGATCTGAAAAACAAAACAATATTTTATTCTTCTCCTAATTTTGGTTTAAATAAGAAAAAAAGATTTTCTTAAAATATCTCTGAATCTTAAGTTATTCCGAATGTCTTTTAAAGTTTGTTGAACTAAAAAAATTGTCAAAAAAGCAAATACTTGTAAAGAATAGAAAATAATTCTTCGAAACAGACTTTTTTCAATTACGTAAATGTTTTCACATTTAAAAACGGGTCGTCTTATGGTTTGCATAAACAAGAAATTAGAAAAACGTTTATTGCTTTCATTTGTGTGAATATAATGAATAAATTTGTGTTATTTTTCAATTTCAAGACATTATTCTTAATAATAATATAAAGTTTCACCAAAAACTCCATAAAACACATTATGTTTTGTCATTTAAGAGTTTAAATCAAATATTTTACTCTTTTTTAAGAAAAAATATAAAATCAGAAAAAGTTGAGTCAAACGACAAAAAAGTCTATTGAATGAGAAAATAGGTTTATAACTTCAAATTCATTTTGTTTTTCATTGATTTTACTTTTTATTGCGAATTCAGTTTATTATTCATTGAATTTAAGTAAATAGAGATATAAAAGTAAAAACATTTTCAATAATATTCTTAAATACTAAGCAATTATAGCAAAAAAGTATCCAAATATTTAGAACTTGACATAAAAGCTCTGATGAAATTTATATGAATACATGATTACCTAGATTATTCTCATTTGTATTCCAATTTTCAAGGAAAAGATCGTTACTTTGTTTCAAATGATTGTAAATGAATTCTGGAAATGGTTTTAGGATTTAAAGAAAAATCTTTATTTCATTAAATAATTAAAACACTCAACAAATATAAAGATTAGGAGCATTTAAATCATCATTTTTTACCAAGTACAATTATGACATTTTTATAGCAGTTTTTCATATCAATTAAATTAATGCTACGATTAATCAAAACAAAAAAAAATAGTTCAGAGAATAGCTAATCATTTTATGGATGACTACGAAAAACAGTTGGAGTCCTTCACAACAACTTTTTGGAAACGTTCTTAACATTCAATTAAATGTTAGATATTTAGGAATTAAACAAATATTAAATAATGAGTTTAATATTTAGTTTAATATTTAGTTTAATGAAAAATCAGATTTGTTTTATGCTCAGAGTGTGTCTGATCTCAATTGCAATAAAAACTATTTTATTTGAATTAAATTTTTCTGAATGAGAGCACAGGATTATACATAGAATTCAAAATAATTCTTATCTGATTTTGTCATTCAATTCAACTATTTCCTTCCAATGATTCTCTCTCTCTCTCTCTCTCTCTCTCTCTCTCTCTCTCTCTCTCTCGACTAATGAATTTTTATACAGTTTTTCCAATTAAATGTTTTAATTAGATATAGATTTAATGCATAACTGAATGAAATCTTGATTTAGGATTCGTTTAAAAAATATGTCACTTAAGTCTTAGTTAAGCTCAATATCGATAGCATATATCCGGATAAGTTTTTTAATTCTCTCTGGAAGTTATATTTCAATGATTATCACAAATACAAACACAAATGTGTTTCTAAAAACACTGTTTTTCACAGAAAATTCTTATCTAATGAAGTCATAGAACTCTCATTAGAGTAAATTTTATTTAATTAACTGAAGGCGTGAGTAATAAACCATTTTTAAACCATTTTGTCAAATGTTTTGTGAAGTTTAGTATAATTATTAACATTTTATGAATTGTTTGTTATAAACAAATGATATCATAGAATATCATAGAATCCTTTCATAACATAATTGTTTGATAATTAAATTATGTGAAAACGTTTTCTTTTTCGCCCAAAAGAAACTTAAGAAGAATAATGAATTGCAAGATTCAAATTTGATGATAAGGCTGTCAATCAAGAAATTGAATATATTTAAGAAAATTTCATAAATGAGTTTTTCATTCATTCAATGATTAATTTATATCTAAAAATAAATATAATATTTCACTGAAATATATGAGAAATTACTCATTCAATCAGTCATTAAAAAATTGAGAAATCCTTCAAAAAATATTCGAATAAAAGTTTTTGACTTAAACTTAACAATAATTTACTCATTAATTCAAAAGAAGAAAAATTTATGGCCAAAAATAAAACCCTTTTTCTTGACTTACAGTTAGAAGAATAGTATAATAGAAACAATGAATTTCACAACACTTTTGGCTTTTAAGGTTTGGCTCTCTCTCTCTCTCTCTCTCTCCTCTCTTTCTCTGGAAATTCTGAAAAATGGTTTTAATTATTGGAAACATATGAATGAAAATATATTCTTTAGAGAAAATACGAATTAAAAATAAAATTATAAAACAAAGAGTGAGCCTCTAATGGATAAAAAACAGAATAAAAATTAGAAATAAAACTATTAATCATTTGAAAAATACTGTCAAATATTGTTTTAAGTGCTTAGAAAGCAAAACATACTTTATTTAACCCAATTTCATACCCAGAAAACAGCAATTCATTGATCTTCACTAAATAATAAGAGTTTTCAGTTTCTGGGATTAATTCATTAAAAATTAATGATTTTTTTATAAAGAATATATCAATACATATGGAATACCAGAAGTCACTGGTTTTGTGCACAAAAGAGAAATTATTAAAACAATTCAATCAAATTCGTTGAAATTCAAAACATTAGAATTTAATGAAAATTTTTTTCAACTCATTTCTCATTAAATATTAATTTATTAAATTTTAAATTTAATTAAACAATAGAAAATTCACTCAAATTAGAATAATTTCTCATAAATTAATTGTATTTAAAAATGAGAGGAGAGAGAGAGAGAGAGAGAGAGAGAGAGAGAGAGAGCGAGAGAGAGAGAGAGAGAGAGAGATTAATTGAATGTCAAGTCATAAGAAATGAGTAATGATTGTGATGTGACATAAAACTGATGTCTAAATAAAGGGCTTTGAAATTGATTAGATTTTGAAGAGGAGAAAAATGACCAAGACTACCAAATCGGGAACACTACTCTAAATACCAGTATGTTTGAGGTAAAACGCGTCAAATAAACAAATTTTGTATATATTTATAGTACATTGATATGAATCGCTTGAAAACACAAACATTTGCGTAAATTTAATGTAATCTCTTCCATAAATTTCTTCATTAATCGCTTCTAAATACAGGATTTCTAGAGTTCAGTTCAAGACTAGAAGAAGAGATAATTATTTAATTAATTACTATATTCTAAAAAAAATATTTTAAAAATTATTAATTTGAGGAATGATTTGAACAATCACTTCATCACAAGTTATGATTTATTTGAAAAGTTATATATTTCTAAAGAAAATATCCCTTAAAAATGCTTTTAATCATTTTAGGCCCGCATTCCTTAACTAATTAAGAGAAAAGGGTTGTTATGAAGAATTGCTTCTCAAAACCAATGTTTTATAGTAGGAATAGAAAAGTTACCGATATTTGAATAAATGAAAAAAATGAATGATTATCGCTTTTGGACTCAGGCGTCGAGTCTTAGCTTCAAATCAGGTTTAAGTGTTATAAGAGTTAAATAACACTTTTAAGTCTCAATTGAAAGAAGATTTCTCTAAAAATTTGCCGTTTTAGCATCGATTTGATAAAAAAAAATATTATTTAGGTTTTTATGAATAAATATGTACACAAACTGTCAGAAAAATGTGTGATTGGCCTCAAAACAGACATTTTTCAAACAAACCTTTAAATTTAGTAAAAATCTTCAATTTTGTGAATCTGTTATAAAACATTTGTAGGTTTTTCGTGATTGAAGTCAAACACTTTATATGTTATATAATTTATAGTTAAACACAAATAATAGAAAAAGTATTTCTTCGCAAATGTTTAATACGAATTGCATGCAATCGACGACCAAAATATATACAAATAGTTGTTATTAAATAACATTTTAAACAACGTTTTAGTATTTGTGACTCAAAATAATATAAAAGACTTTTATAAAGACGTATGAAAAACGATAAGTATATGTAAAAGTTAACATTTTATTTACTATTCAAACACATAAATACCTATTAATCTATTATTCATGAAAATGTATTCAATCTGAGCATAAAATTTTATTTAATACTATATATGAACTAAAAATAGATCTCATTTATCATTGACTTTATTGAAAAGATTTTCGTTTTTTGTTTTGTTTTCTTTTGAACTGAAAAGAGAGGAAAAAATTCACTGAATTTTTATTGAGTAATTCATTGCTTAGAAAAAACCTGATTATACAACAATTTTTTCATTTTCTATATTAAAATAACAATAATAACAATAAAAGTTTAATAATTTTTAATCTCTAAGACATATACAGACCGTTAGACATGTCTTACGTTTTGTTACTATTTTTGTGATCAAAAATATGTTAATTTTATTAAAGAATTTATTCTTGTATTCAATCTTTTGTATTAATCTCTGAAAAGAAAAATAGATCTGAAAAAGACATGTAATTCATTTAAAAGTCTACTTTAGTTCTATATTTAGACTTAATTTAATAGAAATTCAAAACAATTTTTAGGAGAAATTGAATTTTAAAAATAAGGACACTTTAAAACTTTCAATAATTCCCTGCAATTCAAATGTAATTACTTTAAATTCTGGGAATTTTCAACAAAAAAATATTTCCAATAATTGAATTCAATAGATATTTGTTTATTCAATTTAAACATTTATTTATTATTTTAAAGAAATAATTATAATTTCAAATATAAATATCATTAAAATTAGTTTAGTTTCAAAGAATCATTTATTAAGATTAAAATATTTTAACAAAACAACAAAAATATACACATTTTTTGCTTTCGATTAACAAAAACGACCCAAATCTTAGATTTAAAAAAAAATGAAAATCATTTTGAAGTTCATTTTGGAGAAATGCTTTTCAATTGAATCGATAAACGAAAGGCTATAATTACAGACGAACTCCAATGAAAACATTTTCGATATTAAATTAATCACAAGTTTTCAAATCATAATAATTTATTCGAAAAAGACTTAACAAATTCAAAATCAGACCCCATATTAGCCTTAATATTAAAGAGAGTGAGTAGAGAGTGAGTGGCGAGAGAGAGAGAGAGAGAATGAGTAGCGATGGAGAGAGAGAGAGAGAGAGAGAGAGAGAGAGAGAATAACAGATAAAAAACGCATTTGGAGTCGAGGAGTGAACCGAATTAAAAACGAAAAAACAGTCATAACTTCTTGTGCTGATCATAGCTCCAAACCCATGATTATAGCGAAGATGTTTTTCGATCGATAAAAATAAGTTTGGATCAAATATGTTGTAATCAATTTTCTCCAAACATTAAATAAAAATAAAATAATTGGACCGAAATTTCTTTACTCTCGAATAGAGAGCGAAGAAAATAAGTTTTTGTTTCTATTTTTAGCCGAAAATTAGAAATTCAATGAAAAACAATTAGTGTTTTTTGCTTTCAGAGGAAAACAATGAAATTAATTTCGGTTTTGGGCGAAATGTAGGCTTAAATTATAGGTCCATTGCGTGTAGTCTTTCACACCTGATGTTCGCAATAATCACGAATTATAATACAATTTATAAATATATTTTTGTTGTTTACTTGACTAACAAATTTCTTTATGGAGGACACGGGAAGGGGAGGGCGAGGGGGCAAACAAAGGCTAATTCATTGGAGGGGAAATTAATTTACAGTTCTCTCTCTCTTTTATTTAATAACGATTTCCTATAAATAACCTAAAATTCGTTACCACTGGAAAACACGATTAAATCAATTAGAGTGGAAATTATCAAGGTAAACATGACCGATTTCATGCAAGACTTGCAAAGTTGCTTTATCATTTTAATAAATAAAACAGACAAGATTGTCAATAGTGTCAATAGTGTCAAGCTCAGATATATTTGGCTCCGGGCCTTTTCCGCTTCAGTTTGTAATTGTAGTGAATATCGACACACATTTGAACAGAAATATCAATGAAATGACAGAAATTTGTTTAATTAATAGCGATTTAAAATTCAAAACACATTTTGAATATGAAATTCGGGCCAAAAATGATGACACATCTTATGAGAAGAGTGAGTGGATCTGATTCTAAGTCTTTCAAGTTCGAGGTCAGTGTCAGAGCCAACCAATATTTACATTATTTTTCAAATCCAAATATTAATTTATATCCAAATGATTGATATTTTGGGCGAAATATAAAAATAATTCTGACACTAATGACACACATTTTTGGTTTTTTCTGTTTATTTATTTATTTAGTTTTGAGTTAAACTCTTATTTGAAATAACTTTTCAATCAAAAGGACAGCGAAAATGCAGTTCTAATAAATGTGTAACACTTTTATCAATAGTTTTACTGAACTTTCGTTTTGAATACAAATTTCCAGTTCTCATACTTATTGTCTCTTTTATTATTGATTTTATATTTTGAATAAAAATAAATTTCGAGAAATAAATTGTTTTACAATTATTTGGCCCAAAGCTATAGAGAAGAGTATTTTGAATAAGAAATCGGTTCAAAATTCTCAAAGAGTAGTTCAGACGTATATTGACTCTTATTTTGCTTTTTATGATAACTCCCACACTATTTACGAGTTGTGAATAAAGTCTTTCTTAGAACTAATCAAAAGACCGAAATTTAATAAAAGGTTTGCATTTAATCTTATATTAAATTACAATTCAATATAAAACTATTTTCCAATTCTATTATTTTTTTGTTATTTATATGGTTTACAATTGAAACTAATTTGTATTATTATGTCAATAATGTGTGAGTGTGTGTGTGTGTGTGTGTGTGTGTGAGTGAGAGAGAGAGAGAGAGAGAGAGAGAGAGAGAGAGAGAGAGAGAGAGATTGGGTTAGAAATGAACTATTTTAAGCTTTAATTTGAATACTAAAATCTCTTAAAAAGGATCGAAATACTTAAAAAAGGGGTTTAAAAAATGAATGCTTCTGAAAACATGAAGAAAAGGTAAAAATAATGAAAATTTATTTACGATAAAATTAAAAAAGTGTTATCTATTACGAGAACGAGAGGTTTAAAAATAGATAATTATATACTAATTAAATGTTTGTAGTGTTTCTTAATTTGAAAATATATTGTCAGTCAATATATGAGTCAATGCTTTTGAATATTTGAATCTTATTTTCTAAAATCGGAAAACTATTAGATTAAATGAAAGTTCAATTACTTACCGACACAGGTCTGGCTGTCCCAAGAAGTCAATGCTTTTTGAAGCTAAAAATATGTCAGAGATTAACAAAAATTAGTTTTTGATAAATCGATTAATAAATTCTAAAAATTATTTTAATAATATTAATATAAAAAAGAGTTTTAACCACAAATTACTAAATCATTGTCCCCTAAATTGTATTTTTAATTCACATTTTAATTGTTTAACCCTTTGTTTGAGTAATACCTTTGAGGCAATACGAGCTAAATTTATCTTGATGCTTTTAATAAGACTTTGAATTTACTCGACTGATATTGAAATGTAAATCAAGTGTTTTAAAAGTGTAATTAAAAAAAATATTATAAATAATGTAAATTGATTTATGATAAGTGTTTTCGTCAATTTAGCAAGCTTAATTTTAGATAAATTCAATTAATATGAACTGATTAACAAATTTTTTCAATAAAATATTTGTTACTATTATAACATTAGAGGCAATTGAAGGCAATTTGAGACAACATTGAGGGCATAATTTGGGTAATTCTTCACTAAATTTCATGATTCAAATGGTATAGAAATGTATGTATGGCTCAATTAAATGATGTGGAGTATATCTGAGAACTTAGAAATCATGAATTTATATGAATTTCAATTATATTAAAGCACTGAATATTAAGTAATTTTATCAATGATTTTATGATCAAGTTTATATTTTGAATAATAATTAGCTAGATTGTTATCTTTTTATCAATTTAGGGAATAATTCTAGAAAAAGACCTTTGATCATTGCTTAATATTGAACGAGGAAATGCTTATTTTATTTATTAATTATCAGGAAATTTCATTCAAAACAGTTTCTTATTTAAAATTCAAATGCATTCCAAGAATGAAACAAAAATCTGAACCAAAATTAATGGCAATAAAAACGATTCAGAAATAAAACTGAACTGATTTTTGATTTACTTAATGAAAATATGTATTGGAATCAGACTATAGTATTAAAACAATTAATTAATTCAAAGATATTCTTGTTTTCGATTATTATAAATACTTAATAATTCAGTTTTTCGCGCCCAGAGATAGTCAAAGGTGGGAGAGGTCTACACAACAAACAGTTTCGTTAGACTTTTCTAATGAATGCATCCATTGATTTATGTTTGAACTTTCGTTCGTATAATAATAATTTCGGTACTTTTAATTGGGACAAATTCATGCAGTTCTAGTGAATGGCCTTCTGGCCATCTCTGAATAATTGTTGTAAATCCACTGAAAATATTATTTGATTTTTAAGAATCAAAATATGAGATAACAATCTTTTATTAATAATGTATTCGATGTTACAGTTATTTTTGCTTACAATTAATTATTAGAGCACAGGTACCTATAGTATGCCGAACCCCTCTCCATAGAGCACGGGTTAGTATTACACAAATAGTAAAAATAAAATAATTATTCATTAAATTAAAGACAAATTTCTATTCACTTATTTATTGAGTGAAGAAATTATTAATCGTAAGAAAAGTAAAGAAATAAAACCAAAGAATATATATTAGATTAAAATCTTTAATAATTTATTAAATAATATTAAAGCCCGGAAAGAGATTCTGTTCACTGAAACAATAGCACTGATAGGACGGCCGGTGCTATTCCTAATGTAATTAACTCAATAATTAAAACAACTGATTAAGGAATAAAAAAGTGGATAAAGTGTTGAAAATTCGTGAATAATTAGTGTTTTCCTAAAAAAAATGATGCATTAATGAAGAATTACCCGGAATATAATGATCTGAAATATTCTGAGCTTTACTTTTGACAATTTATAGTAAGCGGATATACCTGTTCTTTAATATCAGTAGATTATCTCAACTGTAAAATCAACTAAAATAAACTGAAAAACACTTGAAATTAATTTAAGATTTTAAAAATATATGACTGACTCTAATATAACAAAATGTTTTCAGGAAAAACTATGTTATTATACAATTTCATATGAATTGATGGCTCCTATGGAAATCATTTTTTTGGGACAGGTATAGCATGAAGTATATCACGTATAATATGAGGTAATGTTTGCAATGACCACCCAATATGTGAATGAGAGTTTGGCCTCTAATGTATATTTAGTCAATATTTTTCAAAACAATTTTCTTATTATGCAATTCATTTAATCTTTGCTTAAAATATAAAACTAAAACAACTTTTCTCTTATCTAAATCGGCTTCTCTTCAATGGCAGTGCTTTCAGGCTCTCCCATCTCTTCCTAGTCTTCTCTGTATAATAAAATGTTTGGGGCAGTTGTGACCCAAATCTATACAAAACCTTATAAAATGTATCACATTTTGAGGAAGAGAGGGGAGAGAGAAAGAGGGGAGAGAGAGGGGAGAGAGAGAGAGAGAATCTCTCTCTTTTAATGACATACGATTCGGTCGAATATTAAAGAGAAGAAATTATATTCAATTACTGAAAGAAAGAAAATTATGATTTAGTTTTGCTTTTATTTTTGGAGTGAACTTAGACTTAGACTTGAATTTGTTTTTTTTGTTTGCGTTTTGTTAAACAAAAATATAATTATAGATTTACATTCAAAAGTGAATTATACAAAATAGAGGCAGGGTGGTTTTAATAGTTTGGTTAGTTCTCGTAGTTTTGGTAATTTTTATAGTTTTGATAGTTGAGCCTGTTCACATTTCTCACTAATTTTTAGATGAACTTAAGAATATTGAGATTAGATTTACTCCAAAAAAAGCAAATTTAAATTTGAAGTATTAATTAATTTCCGGATTTTTATTAAGATTAGTTTAGTGTTATTCAATAAATAATATTAATAGCGCTATCAAATATAAGTAGGGTCAATTGAGTAGGGGTAAGTTCCGTTAAGAAATTAATAACTTAAATGTTTGATTATATTCAGATGGAATAAGTAGTAATATTACATCAATTGGTACCTTGCAAAAATAAAATTGGGCCTTAACTGTTAATCACATTTCTATCTTAAGTATAAAATTATTCTCTAATGCGCTAGCTAATTTTCTAATATTAAGAGGATTTTGAAATATCTTTTTTGAATTTGAAAAATAAAAGAATTTCTTTTAACTTTTATTGTATTTTTATAAATCATTTTTTTATATAATTTATTAAAATTAAAAATCTATTAATGAATAAATTAAATGAATTATAATTTAAAAGTTTTGAATAAGTTTTTTGTAATCAATAAGTTTAGTAAATATCTGTTATTTTAATAATAATAATAAATAAAATAAAACACTTAAGTTTGATATTCGCTAAACTTTTAACTTAACTTTGAAGTCCATCAATGATTTAATTTAATATAAACTTGGTAAACTTAATTATTTGCATATAAAACTTTTGATTCTTATCTATTCTAATGTCATTTAATAATAGATTTTATATTTCTTTTAACGATTAACAGTTGAAACTCGGACTTGATTTTCACCAAGAACAGTCTGTATATGCATTTATAAGATGACATTATAAGTACTTAAGCACCGGTCAAACGGCATTTAAACGTAAATATTGTCAAATTCTCAAATAATTAACATAATTGTTATGAAATACATAAAATATTATACTTTTTAAAACTAAACAATTATTAAATACCTTTTAATGACATTTTAATTCAGGAATTTTCTCAAACAAATACTTATTATTTAAATCAGAAAACTTTTAAGATCTAAAAACATTAAGACTCAACTAATCGGTAATTATTGTAGTTTTAATTATTTCAATTATTTGCAAATATTCATAGACTAATATTTGAAACATTTACGACATTCGATATAATTATTTCAAATACTGTTTTCCAAATAGTGTTTTCCAAATTTAGTATAATATTATTATTGGAAGGAATTCACATAAATATTCTCTTTAATCAAATGTTAATTTAAAATATTCATTAATTTTAACAAAAATACAATAATATAATACAGTAAAATCTCCCAGTTGTTTAGGGGGCAAATGCACAAAAATCTGTAAACAACTCAGAACGTAAACAACAG
>JAQFZM010000081.1:0-59397 GCA_034695785.1 Galumna obvia
ACATTATGAAGTTTTAGATTAACTTGTATATGGAATTTTTATGTTTATTGAGTCAAGGATATTATCCTCATCCACTTTGTTGCTTATCATATTTTGATCAAACATAAGATTAAACCACCATAAAGTTTTATATTTAATGAAAATTTCTTTTCCAAATGATTTTTAACAAAAACTAATGTCTTTAATGTAGCTTAATCTCAGCTTTAATCTGAATATGACAAGCAACAACGTTGCTTAGAAAAATGTACTTAACTCAATAAACATAAAAAATTCCATATACAAGTTAATCTAAAATTTCATTATATTAACCTATGGAAAATTCATGATATTCCAATTGTTAGAATTTTTTTGGCCTTATAACCTTTTTCAATAAATTTGGTGTCATATTAAACTTCAACTCTTCCACTATTATAACCATACAATATATTAGACGTTACTAATTAGGTATGACCTGTGACATAGTACTTTGCAAATGGTCCGAATTTTTTATGATCACGTGACTTTAATAAAATCTTTATACCTTGGTAGACCACACGTAAGTGCATGTAATAACACTTTTTACTTTAAATTGATAAATTTAGCCGTTTTAATTTGATAGCGATTTGTTTACGATGCGAAATTATTGATCCCCCTAATATTAAAAGTGTACATTTTTATGTCCATTTTTAAAAATTATTTTTACACTATTTGTTCTCTTTTATCAAGCCATTGGTAAAAGTTTTCACTATTTCAAAAATGAAATATTTAATAGCTACAATAATTAGTTTAGCCCATGGACCAAAAATTTCAAATCAGCTAGATAAATTTATAATATACAAATATGGTATATATTGAATTAGTAGTACACTTATAGTTTCATTGATATATTTTGTTTTATTAAATAATACTAATTCATTCTCAAAATAACGAATGCAAATTGAATAGTTTTCATAGATTTTGTGAAAATAAAAAGATTTATTAAATTATATATTTTCAAAATAATTATTAAAAATATAATTAATAAAACTAAATATAATCCTAGTAATTAATATTGTTTATTATTATTCTTTCTTAATAATATATTTATCTTTATATAAAATTTGTTAAATAAATGTTTTAAAATAAATTAATTTTAAAGTTATTTATTATTATTTTTTTAATATAAACATAATTTGTAAATATGTCACGATAGTCATTATTCTAGTCAATTTATATAAAAGATCGATATAAAATAAATGTACAATCATGTTTAGAATTCGATTGATTTAGTGAATGAAGGTCTGCTAAATGTTTTCTAACCTTTCTAAAATCACAAATTTGAATAAAATTAAAATATTTTTAAAAAATTCAATTCAATTCTTGTGGTTTTTAATTTAATAAAATTATTAAATTCATTATAATATTAAAGAAATGTAAATAAAAAACAAGTCTTGAAAATCGGGAATCAAAATTAAACTAGACAAATAATTTTACACATTTTTCAAGTTTTGCATATTTATTTATCTCATTATATGTTTAAACAACGAATGACAATTTATTAAAATATTTTTGTCAATATATGCAATTTATTATCAAATATGTATTTATAATTAAATTTACAAAAGAAATAAACAATTTAAAATTAATTATAATTGAAATTTTGCAATGTGATATATATTGTATTTTATAAAACTAAATAATTTTATGATAAAATAAAAAGATATCAAAAAATTATAATATTAAATAAATAAATTATAAAGCTAAAAAAGTATCATATTAGAATTTATAAAATTGTTGATTAAATTAAATTTTTAAATTATATTTAATATCTATAATTAAATAAATTTGTAAAAAATTATAAGCCTCCTACACTTGTAAAAAAATAATAATTATTTTAATAATTCGTTATATTTCAAAAATAAAAAAGGGAAATATTAAAGTTTATAAAATTTACTTAATAAATAAACTTTTAATTGTAATAAGAATTAAATTTTTGATATAATAATCATTTGAAAAAAATATTAAATTAAAAATTTAAAATTTAAATATATTATATTTTGTATGAATTTTAAAAAATAAATTTATAAAAGTGACAAAATGAATGTAACATAATTACTTAGAAGGACGGTCTGTGTATCTAGACACTTAAATCAGATTTAATTTGGTATTATTTGAAAGCGCATATCCTGTGGAATCTATATCTGAAATTTCAGCTTCAAATGAAGATTATCTTGTTAATTATAGTTAATTTAAATTTAAATCTTTTAAAATTGAAATACATAAATTCTCTTATTATTCATAATTATCAAGAATATATAACAAATTAAATAATTCGTTTACAATATTTTATTCTTATTTTTTATAGACTCACTTTTATATGAATAAAGTTTTCATGTCAACCATTGGTTTAGAATTATTTTAAAAGCATAATTTTATAAATAATTTTAATTTGGTTTTTTCCTCTAAATTTATTTCTTAATTTTCTGTAAGATAATAACAATATTTTTGAATTATTCTTCAGTATTCAATTATTTTGGATTATATAATATTAAAAACATTAACTGAAAGTTAAGTTATCAATAGAAAAAATTTTTCAGAGTTTTTTTAAACAAATACTAAATATAGTCCAATATAATTAAATCCCTGTCAGAAAAATGCTAAATGATCTTAATATAACCAAATTTGAATTTTCTTAAGATTAATTTTTATCAGATTATACTTATCAAACGAGAAAAAATATTTCCTTTTAAAAAATATCTATATATTAAAATTTAAATATAAACTTATTTTAAAAATTATTAAAAATTCAAAATAAATTAATATTTTTATAAAAATTAAAAAAAATATCCAATAAATTATAATATAATAATTTTTATTTATTTAAATTTTAAATGAAATTATTATAATTTATTTACAAAAAAAATATTCAAAAATTGTTTCTTTGAAAATGAAAGTTAAGAAAATTTTAAACAGACACATCAAATGAATTCATTATTTTTTCAAAAAATTCGTGCACCTTTAGTTTGGCCATACCTTTCTAAAAACATTTGAATAGTTGAGCAATTTTCTCAAATATGAAACAATTTTAATGAATGAAAATCTGGAACTTCTATCACGACATTCAATTTTCGGCTATTGAAATATTTGTCTTATTTATCTTAGAATTGAGGTATGGCCATCATTGGCCACATTGGGTGAATCATATAAATGCAAAAGTATCATGGAAAATTGATAATAAGATTATTTGTACTCTTTAAAATAATTTAAAATTAGAGAAAATGTCTTAAGAACCTTCCTGATGAAATATAAAATAAAATAGGTGTAGGCGAAAATGAGATATAATTATATGTGTTAAATTTTACAAGATTAAAAATTTGGTACATTGAAAGTATTCTAAATATATTTATTCATAATTAGAAGAATTTATTGTAAAAAATTGTAATTTTAATCTAAACAATCTTTTTTTATAATAATTTTAAAATTTCTTATATTGGATCTTGTAAGTCGTTAATTTTTAATCATTTTGTAAATAAAATTTAATAAATTTTTAAAATTATGTTTTAAATAGCTTTCTTTAAAATTTTCGATGTTAATAATAGTCATATTTTAACGTATTTTATCAAAATTTATGCATAAAACTATAAATTTTTGACAAAAATTGCATTTTTCAAAATTTTCTAAAAATTTTTTTTTCCAAATTTTTAACTTAAAAACTGTAAATTTGACGTTTTACGCGTTTTTATTAAGTTTTAAGTTATTTTTAATAAATATTTTAGCTTTTTACTTATTTTTCTCTGAATTTTTACTATTTTCCGAAAATTTTGACGAATTTTTTGCCTATTTTTTCCCTTTTTCTCCAGGAGGGGTACCTTCCTTTTCGTCCTAGGGGGGGTATTTTGAAATACCCTCCTTTAGAAAATCCATTGGCCATCCCTGATTATATTAAATATCTAAAGAAGGGATAAAGTATTATTAACTAATAATAATCAATAAAATAAATAAATATATTAATATTATAAACTTTTAGAATATATTAAATTTATATTTTACAAATAATTCAATATATTTTCTTTGTAAAAATTTATAACTTAATATTCCATTTTTAAAAAACTCAAACTTTAAATAAAAATTATTTTTAATTATTCATTTATTTGAAATTAGAATTATTGGATGTGGCCTTTACAGTGGCCTGGGTGAGAGGGCTGGTAGACTGTGTAAGAGAGACGGTAGAATGGGTGAGAGGGCCAGTGGCCTAGGTGAGAGGGCTAGTAGACTGAATGAGAGAGACGGTAGAATAGGTGAGAAGGCCAGTGGCCTAGGTGAAGGCTGGTAAACTGGGTTAAAGAGACGGTAGAATCGGTGAGAAGGCCGGTGGCCTTGGTGAAAGAGACGGTAGATTTTATGAGAATGCCAGTGGATTGGGTGAAGGTTAGTAGACTGGGTGAGAGAGACGGTAAAATGGTTGAGAGGGCCAGTGGCCTAGGTGAGTGGGCTAGTAGACTGGGTGAGAGAGACGGTAAAATGGGTGAGAGGGCCAGTGGCCTAGGTGAGAGGGCTTGTAGACTGGTTGAGAGAGACGGTTGAATAGGTGAGAAAGACGGTAGAATGGGTGAGAAGGCTAGTGACCTAGGTGAAGGCTGGTAGACTGGGTGAAAGAGACGGTTGAATTTGAAAGAGGGCCAGTGGCTTGGGTGAAGGCTTGTTGACTGGGTGAGAGACGGGCTGGTGGGTGCAAAACGATTACATTTACTACACTTACTATGTAAATTTAGTGAAAAACAGTTGAAATAAAGAGAAACAAATCACACTCTACCACTATCTTCCGTTTCGCTCAAAAAGATGAAATATCCCCGTTACTAACAAATGAGTTGGTCTCCAAAAAAAGAATATAACAGCTTACACACACTCTTCCGTTTCTATCAAATAGAAGAAATTTCCACGTTACTAACAAAAATATTGGTTTCTATAGGGAGAGAGAGTGAGCGAGTGAGAAGAAAATAGTAAGAAAGAAAGAGAGAGAGAGCATATCCTACAAATTTCCTCCGTTTCTAACAAAAAGATAAAATTTTCATGTTACAAACAAAAGGATTTTTTTTCAAATATGAACACAACATACCACTCGTTTGGTTTAAATTTATGCGTTGCATCCCAAGGAAGGATAGAGTGAGTGGATAGGTCAGTAAAGTGGATTGGTGAGTTGAGCCGTTAGAATAGGTTGGTGAGCCTGAAGAGTAGGTGGGGGAGCCTGAAGAGTAAGTGGGTGAGCTTGTAGAGTGAGTGGGTGTGAAACGATTACATATACTAAAATTTACTACGTAAAGGTTGATCAAAAGAGAATTTTACCACTGCCTACCACGCCCTTCCGTTTCTTTCAGAAAGGCAAAATTTCCCCTTTACTAACAAAAGAATTGGTCACCAAAAAATGATATCACAGCCTACCCCTCCTTTACGTTTCTATAAAAATTCGAAATTTTCAAATTATTATCAAATGGGTAGATATAAGGGGAGAACACAGAATAATTGGGTTAGCTAGTAAATTGGGTGGGTGGTCATTTAGATTTAGTTGTTGGCGGTAGAATAGATGGAAGAATTGCAGAATGGTTGGGGTGCCTTTAGAATGGCTGAGTCGTCCTGTAGAGTGGGGGATTATGCCTAAAAAATATTTTCATGGGCCATTAAAATGGATGGTCTTGCTAGTAGAATGTGAGAGAGGGCCTGTTTGATGGGATAATAAGCCAGTTGGGTTGATGGGTGAGTTTGTAAATTGGGTGAATTAGCCTGTATAATGGGTGGGTGGACCTATATATTTGGTGGGTGATTCGGTAGAGTGGTAGAGTTGGCCTTCAGAAATGGTAATTATACCTATAGATGCGGAGTATAAGCCTGTATAGTGGGTGGATGAGCTGGTAGAGTAAGAGGGTGAGCCGATAAAGGGTGTGTGATTCGATAAAATAGGTGGGTTAGCAAGTATAAATGGGTGGATAGGCATATAGGGTGTGTGGTTGGGCAAGTAGTGTGGGTGGGTGAGCCTATAATGTGGGTGTGTGGGCCGGTAAATTGGGTATATAATGATTTAATGTACTATACTTTACTATGCAAATGTAGTGAACTAATTTTATTCGCTGAATCCCACTACACTCAAACCTCCATAACTTCACCCCTCTAATATGGAAACACCTCTATATAGGAAACTGATTTCCAGGACCCGATTCACTTCCATAGACAACCCATTATAAAAACCTCTATTATGGAAACCCTCCAGTAATCCAATATGGAAACTATATCTGAGACTCAATAGCATTGACTACCAATACTTCAACTTTTCCAATAAAACTGTAAAAATTAAGAATCTAATGACTAAACTGAAGCTAAAATGAAAAACTCAATCAATAATAACAATATTTTCATTAAATATAAATTATTTTAAATAAATTATAGTAAAATATTAGTATTAATTGTATAAATAAATTAAAATTTTCATTACTAATAATTATATTTACATTACTTATAAAAATTCTACCAATACTTTCCCTCTATTATGGGAACCCCTCTATAACTTCAACTAAATCTTGGGTGCTGACCAGTTACCATATTGGAGGTTTAAGTGTAACATTAATATATAACATGTATATAAGCAGGGATGGCAAATAGGGGGAAAATAGTATTCCCCCCCTTTGGAGCCAAAAATCGGAAAAATACCCCCCTTAGACGAAAGTCATTTAAGTCAGAAAAAGGCTTTAAGATGATGTTTTATGTGTTTTTAAGCAATTTTGGATTATTTTAAAAATACCCCCCCCCCTTAGCTCGGACCAAAATACCCACCCCTTATAACCCCCTTGGACCTCGGTCTTTTGCCATCCCTGATATAAGTAATTTGACTTGATTGTATAAAATTTTGAGCCGACTTCTAATATCTTTACGGTCTTTTGTATTTAATAACTATTTGTTGAATAAATAAAATTTCTTTAATATTTAGAAAAATTCTAATAAAGTTTTTTGAGAGAAAATTGTTGGTCTGAACCTTATCGAGGAAAGATTGTATAGCAAAGGGTCTATAATTCAAAGTATTCATAACTAAATGAGAAAATGATTTCCATAAAAGTCTTCTAAAAGAACTTTTGACTAATTCTTTTTAAAATAATTTGAAATATAATAAAAGGGTTTAACAAAAGATTCAAACTATGAATAAAATTTTGATGATTTGAATCTGAATTTCATTTTTTGGTTTATCTTCAAAATGAAGACAATTTTGTTCAAAAAATGATATCTTTTTTAGTATTTTAAAGCATTTCATGAAAAGTATTTTAAAAGAAAAAGATTATAAATAGTGAGAAAAGGGGTAAAAATAAGGTGCTTTGAATTTGATCGAAGAGAACATCGATTCGTTGTTAGGACTAAAAGGTTTGTTCGGTTCACTTACTTCTAAAACTATAGAATGCTTTCATCAGATTTTACTTGAATTGTGTTCTCTTTTGAAACAGTTTATGTTAGACATAGTTTTGAAATCTCGACCAAAATATAAAATAAAATAAGTTTAGTCATTGGAGCAGACATTTCACACGCGAACAAAATTCATTGTAAAATGTCTTAAAAATAAGTAAAAGTTGTCAATAACTTAGGAAACAATTATCTGATGCCGTAATTCAATAGAACTGTAAATTCATTGTAGGTTTTGATTCAACAGAAGATTTTTTTGTCATTTCTTTAAAAAATTGAAAAAAAGGCAATAAAAAGAAATATCTTATTGAAAGAGAATGACCAACTCAATGGCCACCTAAATGACCAACTTCCTTTTCATCTTTAGAATATCACACAAAATGAAAACTTAAATACATGTGTTTTCCCAAAACGATCGATGATTTAAATCAACAAATCATTATTTTGTACATTAATATAATTTCATAGAAGTTATATCGTATTTCACTTTCAAGTTATTAAATATTATCGATTTTAGTCGGTATCAAACAGTCGACAACCCCTCCCAAACACCAAACTTTTTTCATAGACTTTTCTCTTTCAATATATGACATATTATAAGACATTTCAAATGTTTTTTAGCGTTTGAAAGTAAGGACTTATCAACAATTCTATCATAACATACAATGTATTTGTTTTTCATTCAATTAATGATTTATGTTTTAATTATAGAAAATCTCAAACTATAGATCAAATATAAGTTTCAATAAATCAAATATTGATCTTTCAAGTTTTCCTCAAAAGTGAGACTCAAATGTAAATATGGATAAGACTTAAAATTTGAGGGAAGTCTGTCTTTTGACGCAGAAAATGGGCGAATGTTTCGGTTATAAATTACAAGATTTTGGGTTTTATTTAATTTTTTTAATTTAAGAAATGCTTTAATCCTGGAATTGAGGGCTTATTTTCTATGAACTCATCCCTTGAGCATCAATACAATAGATTTGAAGTCCAGGTTTTTTCACTTTATTGTGTCGAAAATCGGAGTCAATTAATTATTAGTTATTATACCAAATGAGGCGATTGCGTGAAATTTCTTCAAAAAAGGGAAAATTCATAAAATATTAATTTCGATAATTCGGTGAAAATTGTAATGAGTTTTCATACATGTAATCTTGGAAAAACTGGTGAAACAGGCAATAAAATCATTTTAGTAAAATATAAGGATATAATAATAACTAAATCTTAAAGATGTCTAAAACTCTAAAATAAATTATTTAAATCTTAAGAGACATAGAGTTAACCAAATTATTATTTGTATGTAAATGTCTTTTTTAAGATTCAAAGACCATTTCCGCACTCAAATGTAATATTATTTTATATTTTATATAATTTTATGTTTAAAATAATATTTTTAAATATTTATTTAATGACGAATTCGTTTTTTCAATGATATCTTGAAATGATTTTTAGTGGCAAATCTTGCTAGTTTCAAATGTTATTTAGTATAAAATGCAAAGAATGAATTAAAATTTAATCAATCATGTTTGATTCTCATGTTATTCTACATACAATTCACAAATAAATATCTTGGAATTTATTTTTTTGTGGAAAATTTATACGAAATATTTTTGCCTAAAAATTCTTTAATATTAAATTAGAGATGAAATCTGTTTCGAACTTTTATTCAAATAAAGTTTGTAAATATTGATTCTAAACTTTAACTAGTTCAGTTTAGTTTTGTTTAGTTCACTTTAAATTTATGCAAGAAAATAGTCTTCACTTAATTTAGGAAATCTATTGACTTAGATTTTACATTTTATACGGAATATTCTGTGCTATCAGTTGTGCCCTCTATTTGAGAATAGCTTCAAACCAGGAGTATAATAGCGTTTAAATACTGTTGACGTCATTTCATGTGAGGTTTGGCCGCAATATTATGAGAATCTGAAAAAGGAAATGTGTTCGACATTGCATTAATTCTTTTGCCATAAGCCCTGACCGACACATTTCCTTCTGACATATGTCTAATATCCGATTGACTTTGAATTTGTCACTAATTTTCTAATCATTAATTGAATGTAATTTTAAGAATTTTCATAATATTTTGTGGAAATAAGTACTAAATTCAGTGTTTTTCTAATCATTTGTTAATTGGAATAACAAAAACCAAATTCAAAGGCTTTGATTTGAGATTTAATCATTGAAAACCAAATTTCACCGAATATTTGACACAATTTGTGATAAAATAATCAAATGAATATTAAAACGAATTACATTATTTAGATTTTATTTATTCATAACTTATTTATATAATATCAGATATTTTCACTTTTGAACCGTTTATAAGATTTTGTTGAATATCTTAAGATGAGTCCAATTAATTTATTAAATAATCTTATCATTAAATTTTGTCATATAATAAATGAGACTATTTATGATTAGATCCTAGGCAAATTTTAAATCCTTGTATCTAAAATATTTTCTAATTAACTTTCGAGGGTGAAAAAAAACTATAAATGACCTAGATAAATAATACTTCAATTTTTCCATATTTTAAAAATATAATGATCTACAGTTAGAGTAAATTATATTAATAGCATAAGAGCTGATTATGTCATAGATTAGTAGTTATCAAATGATTAAATATAGTCTTACATATACTGTATATTAATTACTATAATTTAAAGACGATTTAAAATTTAATATTAAATTCAATTAATAGAAACCCTTTCAAAAAATGAGACCTAATTTTGATCCTCAGGTGATATTCGGTTTTCTATTTATATTTTAGTGAATCTGGAAATTCATCTATTTTTCTGTCGATTCGATTTTGAGCTCAATTTTACAAAAATAGGAGAAAAGTCTTTTTGGTCTAAAATGAAATTCAGAAATAAAAGTTTTTCGATATTTGAGACACTATTCCGTTGAATAAAATTGGATAAAACAGAAACAGAGATAGAAATAAAAGAAATGAAATTTCGCTAAAAAGTGAAATATAATAGGAGTCACACATAATATATACAATTTTCATTTGAATAGATTGTGCTTCGATTCAGATACGATTCAGAGCATTCTCTCCCTTTTGATCCAATCTTAAGAGTCGAATAAGAGTTCATCTTTTTTATAACATATTATTCGTTTTGTGTCTCAATTGGGAATTCAAATGTAAACTTTAGAAAATATAATGAAAATCTTAACATCTGCTCAAATGTAGTATATTTTGTACTTAAGATTAATTTTCATTTGTTTTAAAGATATATAACTTATATATGCGTTTATAAGTGTTTCGCCATTTATATGAAGAAAATAACAATTTTTTATTTCCAGAATAAGTTATTCGACCCTAAAATATAGTTTGTGTTTAAGTTTTGAAGAAAAAACAGAATAAAAATTGAATGCATTAATGCGTTGAATAAACGTTAGGATATATTCTCTAAATTGAAATGAGATTTCATCCGATTCTGAGCTCAATATTTATTCATTTGATGCAAACATTTATTATATTTATTGAATAAATATTTTCGAAAATTTCTTTTTATTTGATAACTTCTAACGAATATTATTTAAAGGATTTTAAAATATTTCAAATAATAATCCAAATAAAAATTGTATACAAAAAAATCTTATGAAATACAGTGACGTATAAATTGAGTTTAAGTTGATTGTTCTAAGATGAACAACCTTGCAAAATGTTTTTATTTAAAATTTATTGCATACTTTAAATAATTGTGTATTGAATGAACTCGAGATAAATCCAAATTTTTGAAGATTTTTTGAAGAAAAATAAGTATTTTTTTCGCTAAAATTTTAATTTAACTTAAATTTTTGATTAAATGACGCGAAAAGTAAATAATTTTACCAAAAGCTGTAATTTCGAAACTCAAACCAATTTAATTAAAGGCTCATAAGGCATGGCTCAATTTAAAAAGATTAAACTTATTTGTGATTACCTAGAATATTTTTGC
Organism: Galumna obvia; assembly: GCA_034695785.1. Taxonomy (NCBI): domain Eukaryota; kingdom Metazoa; phylum Arthropoda; class Arachnida; order Sarcoptiformes; family Galumnidae; genus Galumna; species Galumna obvia. The sequence continues at coordinate 11,343 of JAQFZM010000081.1, forward strand.
ATAAAATTTAAATACCAAATTTGAATTTTATTCATCAAGCATAAATTTAAAATTCAAATTGAGAAAATACCAAGAGTTTTTATCTGAATTAATTTGACTTTTCTTTTGATCTTTAGTTTAAAATAAAGAAAAATTTTAAATCAATTCTTTCTTTTTTGAAGACAAAAGTAATAAAATAATGCATTAAATATCGATTTATATGACTCTGTTTACGACATAAGAGATTCAGAACCACATTTTGCAACCCTTTCGTCACTAATGACTCCATTTTGTCTAAAATGAAAAGCTTTGATAATTTCTATTTATAAGTATTATATTCAATGTTTGTTAACAATATTTTTAATAATTTTTTAGTTCCCTTTAGTTATTGAATGTAATTGTTTTCTCTTAAGTACTCTTCTTTCAGTAGACTTATTGAATTACTACTAAATTAACCTGGTTGAGTAACTCAGTGGGTAATATACTGTCTCTTATGCTTAAATACTGAGCAATGATGGAGTGGTTTGGAATCCGCGCCCATAAACAGAAAAAGCAAAAAATTAGTTTTAATCAATAATTGAGTCAATCATTTGGTTTTATTGTAAATCAATTTTTAATTAAGTATTGCTTTTAATGTATTCCTCAAAATTAATGTATTTTTGCGTTTAAATACATTGATTTTTTTCAGTCTCTTCTGAAAACAAATCGAGTAAAACAAATATCTCTTTTAAAATAAATGATTTTTACTATTATTTGTGGACTTTTTTTTGTTCAGTCCTTAATTGCGAGCCATTAAACTAATGCTGAGCGCTATTAAAATGAATTGAAATTATCATAAATGAATAAATATTTGGATGAATATATAAACAAAGCGTAGGAAACAATATTTATATCATTGAAAAAACTACTTTCGGTACATAAGATTAGCGTAAAAAACCATTTATTATTAGAGACTGAATTCAAGAGATAACTGCTGTTTGAGAGCAAAGTTTTCTCTGTAAACAAAAAATGAATTTCATTTGAGTTAATGAGAATCCATTCAATTAATACATTTTAATTGGTTGAGATGAACTTTCATCAACAAATTTTATACTTCTCCTCAATTTATTAACATTATATTTATGTATAAAATCTAATTTATTTTTTTATTATAATAAACATTGAATGCAAAAAATCCACTCTTTTTTAGACTCAAAAAGAAATTATAATCAAATGCTTTGCAGTGAAGCGTCATTTCGGGCTCTCAATCTTTGTACGTCTAATTCTATAATCTTGTTCAGATTTTTAAGCTAGGCCAAGATTCAATTGTTATAGTGGTATTGATTAGCTTTTATAAAGAATCCGTATAATCTTGCCAAGTATTGCGGGATTAAAGTGATTACAGTATTGCAATAGTTGTGCAAAATTTTGCAGAAGGAAAACATGGATTACATAAGAAACCAATTTTAATAAAGTTTGTGTCAAAGCCTTTGCCGTCAAAGACTGGAAGCGAAAAACTGGGAATTAAATAAATGAGAGAAAAATTAAACTAAAATCTGATGAGAAGTTCAAAGTCTTAATGTGAGATATATTAAAGTTGTCGCAAAAGTAGTGGAATTAATTTCTCAGCTCTTATAATACCAATAAAGAAGGCATTACTAATATTAGAGAATAACTAATTTAAGCCCATTTCCATAATTCTGATCTGACGTAAATACCTTTTTATGTATTTTCATTTGAATTCTACTATATTTGCATTTAATGTTTTCTAATCCTTAGAATATCAGTTATGTTACAAATATTGATAATAAGAAAGTCTATGATATGATAGAACAGAACCAAATCGAGAGCACAAAATATTTTCGTGTGAGTCGTGTCAACGACGTCTGTTCTGTTGAACAAAATTTATATGAAATCTAATTAAACGAATGACTGCTTCAATGATTTCAATTGATTTTCTATAAATAAGTTATTAATTGTTTTTTATTCGACAAATAAAGTGAAGATAAAGTTTACTCAAATAAAATGCGGGCTTTTATTAAATTGAATTTTTTGGTCAAATTCTTTGTAATAACTATAAGTTCTGTAGCGCTGGTATACGAGACGCTAGAGTTGGCCACACTTTACTATAAATATCCAACTGTTGTGAACGTTAAGTTAGAGAAAGAAATGGTAATAGAGTTGCCTTCGATGACGATCTGTGTGTCGATGCTGTTAACAAAAAGCGCTTTAATGGCAAAGTATGGCAAACAAATTGAAGCGGAAATGGTGTCAATCGGTTGGACTGATCTTCAAAATAAGACAATCGAATTGAACATAAGTAAAATATTTGAAAAGTATTCAGAGATGGCCCTCAAACAAATCAAAATCGAAAGCCTCTTCGATATGAGCGCAAACGAATCGAATTTCATTTCCTGTAATCTCTCCCTTCCATTGCTGGCGAAGTCTGAGCGCGGATTTGGCTGTCAGAGTGTCTCCAAAGTGATCGAAAGTTTCAACTCAAACGGCAAATGTTTCACATACTTTTCACAGCTTAATCAAAATCTGGTCGATCCTCATCTCTATAAGGTCTCACTTTATAAGGGCTTACGGGCGGCGATGGGCGGTATCGCCAACATCTTCATAGAATTCCCATTAGAAGAATATACTAATTACTGGGATATGCCATTGGCTTCCATTTCTATACATCCGCCTAATATGGTTCCCAATAATGGAAAAGTTCATAAACTTAGACCAGGTATTACTCAACAACAGCTTAAAATCAAACACAAATCCCATTAACAGTAAAAACAGTTTTGTTTTCAATCGATTCTCTTATTTTTTCTTTGATTTGTTTTTAATTCTCCTTTTATTTAATGATTTGATTCTCAAAATGAATTACATTTTTCCAAATCATTATACTTTCAGAGATGACCATCGAATGACTCGGATATTAATCTTATTTATAAATGTTTTCTCTTTTGCTATTCTTAAACATAAAAATATACAAATTTTACAATAATTTGGAAAAATCTACTTTTAATTATAGGAATATTTACTATCTCTTGATTTCCTTTGATTGTTAGCCAATAGAAAAACCTCTATTTTTGTTATAATCTTAAATGATTTTGAGCTAAAAAGTACCGCTCCTTAGTTTCGAATCATTGAACAATTTTATTGGTTTCAAAAAAACGAATCTCAGCCTTAAATCGATTAAATTTATTCGTTAGGATTTAATTATGACATTTACTTCTCGAAAACATTGTCTAAACTATTGCCGCCGCCGTACGAGACTATGTGTAAAGTATATCAAACAATTGATTCAAATAAACCGCAGTCGAGGGCCGATTGTGTCGATCAGTGCATTGTATCGTTTTGGAATCTCCAGTGTAACTGCACACCACTACACATCAGGTTTTTATATTTATTATTCTTAATTCAATACAGACGGACAGTGCATAACCTTTTGTGGATAATTGTTACTATTTTGTGTTATTAAAGTTTAGGATATCAATAAATGACTCATTAAATGCCCTAATGCTCTACTTTAGTCAATAGTTGTGAATTTATTCTAATAATTTCCAAATTAGTGATGGTTAGAAAGGGGTTTTCTGGAAAACCATCCCTTTGACAAAGAAAATCTGTAAAATACCTCATTTAAGAATTTATAAACCCTAACATAATATTTATGGACAATCAAAAAGTTTGCAAAGGGTTGACCAAAATGCCCTTATAGTTGGCCCTTTGGCCATCTCTGTTAATTTAAATCCATTTATAGAAGTTTGAGTCAGTGCTTCCATTTAGTTGTGGTGGTGACCCACTGCTGAGATATTGAGAAGGGAATGAGTGGGGAATGAGTGGGAGAAATGAATGATAGGTCAGAAATTTGTCTTCTGATAGGCTATCAATTGTAGGAATAAGAGATTTCCTGCGAAACACTTTTTTTCTAAAAAGTTGTAAATTTTCAAACATATGATAAGACCAACATTTGTTAGAAACCATAAAAACTTTTAAACAGATTGGTCTTGTCAATTCGTTTTTCAGAGGAATAAGCCATCAAAATTTATCAGTTAAAGGATGATTGAGTCAATCAGAAGGAAATATGAATTTTTTCCATCAGATATAAGACATTTATATATAATTTTAGGAAATGTTATCATTAATTGGAGAATTGTTTTGCAATCCATCAAAAGTGAAGGAAATATCAGTCAAAGGATTGTTTGGAATTAACTGATTGTATGTGAAATGAGAGCCATTTCTTAAAAATGATTTCGAAATTGTATTTCCATTAATCATTTGATTTGAAAAAGTAGTCATTTTATGCTATCATTTAGTGTTCGTCGAGATGTCGATCACATAAACGATTATTTATGCGGTTCTGACCACAAACTGAACAACAGTTTTGTCGGTGAAATGAAAAATTTATGTTATGACCGGTGTTTACCCGATTGCGTCGATGAAGAATATGATTTTGATGTGGAAGAGACGGCGCATCCCAGCGATGACCACATAGAAAAGGCGACCGACGCTGAAAAACCGGCCCTTAAATTAAGAAAAATGCGTTCGTCTGCCATCAATTTGATCCGAAGATTTTCTGGAGACGTCACTTACAATCATTCGCCACAAATGCCATTCATTGAATTCATTTGTTATGTGGGATCACTCGCCAGCCTATGGTTGGGACTCTCTGTGCTCACCATTTATGACTATCTGACCAAACTTTTGTTTCTTTTATACCAAAATTACCAAAGAATTAACAATAAAAACAAGACTCAAATCAGACCCAAATTGAATAATGTATTTGTGGTCTGAAAAGAAACTCAATGTAAAACTCATTTCACAAATTATTTTTCTCTTCACTAAAGACTAAACAATGAAATAAAGATAAAATGCTTTGAAATGTACTGATCTTTCAATTCAGAAAATTGTAGATAATTTCATTGAAATTCATCGGAAAAATTCTCAATCGATTCACGATTTGCCTCTTTTTTTGAGTCACAAAAATTTATTTTCAGTTAATTTTGTGCCAAAAATTTAGAAATATTATTATTGCTATCCTTTTAAGTATGAGAGAGAGGGAGGAGGAGAAGGAGGAGAGAGAGAGAGAGAGAGAGAGAGAGAGAGAGAGAGAGTTATAACATTGTATTCAGTTCTTATTCTTTAAGTAATTTATTTCTAACGTTAGGAATAATTTTTTTAGAGTTAAGCGAAAGTGTTTGCGGCGATTAGAGCTCAATAAAAGTCTTGAAATGGTTTGTAAAGATTTATTACTTTAACGATATGTTTTTGTTCGACAATTAATGGGAGTCAAAGAAATAATTCATGAAAATGAATCTCTTCTGATATAAATGATTGCAAAAGGATTTCAATGTTTATAAAAATTATTAATATTATCGTTAAATGTGTTGAACCAAATGTATTGAGACCTTCAGTTAGACATCGATTTATTTCATTCAATAATCCATTTATAAATTGAAAAATCTGAGAATTTTTATTATTATTAATCAAATATATTGTATATTATATAAGAAAATGCAAATAAACTTTGATAAGACTTATCGACTATTGTGTGAGTTTTAGACATTTTGATAGACATAAACCTTATTTTTAGCTTAAAATCAATAACTGTTCCAAAATTTTTAATTTAATTATTAAAATAAATGCACTTCTCTTTTGATTCTCTTTTGTAAACGAACTTTGATTTTGATTTTCTTCTTATTCTTAACACAAATGGGAATATATTCTAGAATTGAATAACAATTCCGGGTATTGTATACCATAAGTGAATCGTTTGTTCTTCCGATCGATTTTACTCTAAAAATAAAATATATATATATTTATATTGAGATTCAAACACAAGAATATAAAAATTCAGAACATTTTTTCCATTTCTTACAATTCATTTCAGTCTTTTATCTTTTATGTCAATTTTCTATACAATAGAAAAAGTGTTCAAAAATCTGTTTAAAAGAAAACTTTCCGTTTTATTCACATAATGTTGAGGTCAACGAAAACTTTTTGTCGAATACAATACTATCGATCGATTTTAAAATAATCCGGTGACTAATGCAGACCTAATGCAGACCTAATACAGATCTAACACAGAATATCCAATAAAATACTTCAAATCTTTTCATATTTATTCCAACGATTCTAATATTAGATACAATTATCCATAAAATAAATAAAAACATTATTAATATCAGATCTTAAAAATGATGTCTCAGAGACACAAATGTCTTCAAAACAAAAGCTAAATATTTGGTCTTTTCGTTGAAAGAATTTGAGTACAATTTAGGCACATCTGGTGTTTCAGAAAATTTACCGAATGCTCTAAAAAATGGGCGAAATGTCATCGTTTGATAGTAATCGAGACAACAAAACACTTCAATGTCTGCGAATTTGTTTAATTCAATGTCAGATAAATAAGATTTAATCAAATTTTAATTTAAGGCATATTTAAAGACATATTTTTAATGAAATATATTATCGATAAAAATAGCGCTCAAAATATTAATCTCTATTTTAAGTTATATTTATTTTAAATTTATATTAAATTTAGTTTGAATTAAATTTTGATTATTTTTAGGTCATTTAAATTTAAATAATAATTTATAAAAAGGGTTTCAAAAAAAGTTAACACTATTTCGGAGAATAATTTGGAAATTTTTAATCACTTTAATTATGTAAACCCTAATAATGAGATGTACTCTCTTTTCATAATAGAATTATTAATATTTTTTATATTAATTTTTATTAATTACAATACTTTCAAAATATAATAATTTAAGTGAAATGACTCATATTATGTTAATTGTGGGTAATTCTAATGGGAGAAATTGACCATGCTAGTGACGATAGTGGTTATGCAGTGGCTGTGGATACCATAATAATCAGTTTAATTAAAGTAATTAAATATTCGATTCGAGTTCTCAAATGAACCAAATTTTGATGTTTTTATTGTGTTTTGAAGGCAATCAACGAAAGTGTAGAAAATATAAAATAATGGAAATCACCCAAAATTACCCATCATCATTTATTCTATTCAAATGCTTTTTCTAGACCATTTCAATAATTTTATTAATTATAAATTTAACTAAAAAATAGTTTGCTCTCAATATTCATTACTTATATGACTGAATCTGTGGACAAATTATAAGAAATGGTCGTAATATTAGTTAAAAACGTTTCTATCACTCGAATCGACATTTCTTTTCATTCCTTCTCTTATTTCAAAAACTTCTAAATATTTTGTATTAATGTTTAGGAAAACTATGATAAAAGCCATTCATAGAGACTGTTACTTATTTAGGGTGCGTTTGCGCATATAATTCAAAAGAGGGTTATTTAGAATTATTAGTCATAAAGTTTGTGATTCATTCGATATCAAACGATTTGATGACAATATTTTTATATTTTATTTACGAAACAAAATATCACTAAAAATGTTTCATAAAATAAACTACAAAAACATTTGATCAGTAGATTGTCTTCTGTCATATCCAATACCTAATGGTTAGAAATGTCCACAAATGTGACAATACTTGACATTATGCGAGCCTTCCATCGATGGGATCCAATGGATGTCAAACAACTGTTTATCGAAGAGATGTCTGAAGAACTGTCCCTCAAAGACAAACAAATTGAGTCTTTGATTAGTCGATTGACTTATTATGAGTCGACAAATGTCGCCAAAGAGTTGTCGCTTAAGAATAAATTTATCGAATCATTGAAAGAACGAAATAAATTTATTTGTTTTGCAAACAATAATCTCTTTTCTGAGGGAAAGAATACTATCAATGGATTGAGTCTTAAAATCAATGATTTACAAAAACAATTGGATTATTCGACACAAGAACTACAATCAAAAGATATGATTATCCAGAATCTACTCAAAACTAATGAAGAACTGATGTGTAAACACTCTAATTCAAAGACAGACTCTCAAAGAGTACCCATTTCTGACCAAAGAGTAAACCATTGCATCCATAACAACGATTATCATCAAAACAGTGAAGACAACCCATTAGACAATGAAATATTAGTTCAACAAAAAAAGAGTGGAAGACGTCTAACGAAGACATTAATTCGGAAAATAATTTCATTGAGAACTCAAAATTCAAAACTCAAACAACAAATAAAAGAAAAAGAATTAATTCCTGAAGAAATTCATGAAATGGAAGACAATTCGGAGCTTTTCTCTAATGAAGTGTTTTCTCAAATCGATGACAATCTTTTCGATGCGTTTTTAGAAAGATTTCAATACTATTTTATCGACAAAAGTACTCAAACAATGGAAGAGTCAACACAAGTGCCGCAAAAAATCTGTCGAAAGTCTGTTTGAAAGCCGTAAAAACTTAATATACATTTTATACTCTTTTCTAATCGGCTCTAAAAACCCATTTTAACATAAGAACCATAACACAATTAATATGTTCTTCTATTAAATTGTATTAAAAAGGTTATTTATTATATTTTGTAATAAGACTTTAAAAATAAGTGCCAAAAAACTAACCATAAATACTTAAATACTTAAATATTAAGTCTCTAATAATTAAGGACTAATTAGTCATTATTTTTGAGTTACTTTCAATTAGTACTCAATTACTAATTAGTGCTCTTTTTTGTTTTCATCAAATTTTTTTAAAGTTTTTGTAATTATTAGTTTTGCAGTCGTTTGTACTCAACTTTTGCAATAAAACTCAGTTTTTATAACTTTAAAACATTAAAATAATTTCTTTATTTGAAAAAGTGTTCAATAATTTTGGTTTAAGTGTGGCTTAAATTTCATTATAAACTCAAATATAAATGAAATGAAAAATTATTGTTAAGAAATAAAATAAATTTATTTGAGTCTAAAATATTGTCAAAATGTAAGTCAGATATAAAAAGAAAAGAAAAAGAGAGAAACGCTTAGAATAAAAACGAATCTGTGCTAAAAGAATGAGTGAGCGCTTCGCTAAAAGAAATGTTACTTTTTATATGAGTTGTAGAGAAGTATTGGGTTTAATAAAAATCTTATTTATAAGAAATTGTGTCACAAAACAACTGAAAACAAAAAAAAAATAATATTAAAGTTTACTTTTGAAGCGAATAATCATTTTTTCATATATTTTGCACTACATTTTTCACTAAAATGTTGTATTGATTTGATTGGAATTTTCCCCGCATTTGCTCACCCCTTCTCATACATTCTCACCCTTTCCCATTGATAATCCTCCTTTTTTTAATTGGTCATATTTCAAGCTAACTTTTAATTACTTTTAATTATTGATAATATTTTTAGAAATCGATTTTCTTTAATTACTTAACGGATTCTGCTTTTAACTAACATTGATAAAAATCTTAGCTTGACAAACAAATGAGCAAGTTAAGCTAAAATTTATTGAATATTATGCTCTTAAAAATCATTTTATTTATTTAACTCTCAATTTAATAATATTTAAGACATAATTTATTTGTTTATATGATTTGATTAAAATGAGTGTCCATTAGTGTCTTCATTTCATGATTTCCTTTAATTTATATTTTATTTAAATAAATAAATTTAATGAAATTACTTTCTTAATGTTTTAGCGCTCAACTTATTCTGTACTTTCAATGATTTTAATAATATTAAATTAATATTATTAATCCTTATATTAATTATGTTTAAAAAATCAATTATACTTTAAAGAAGTCATTGAAATAAAGATTATTTTTAAGAGTTATTGATTTATTTCATTAATTTGTTTATTAAGTATTTGTATTAATGTTGAAAAAAATAGATTCGCTTTACATTCAATTTATTCATTTCTTACAATAATTAAAAAGTAGTTAATAATATATCTTATATAATAATTTTGAGACAAAAATAAGTGACAAAATCTATAGAATAATTACTATCGAATTATTGGAAAAACGTTTCACTTATAGTTTTAATGAAAAGTTTGTTTCAAAAGTATTAAAATTAGAAATGAGTTCAAATTAATTATTTTCAATTTGTCTGACTTTATCTCCCCTTAAAATTATTAAATAAAACAAAATAGTATATCGATTATTGAATATCTATTAAAAAGCTTCTAGCTTAAGTATTTGATATACTTAAACTTATACTTATCTAGAGTGCTTTGTTTATATAATTTTTTATATATTCTCTAAAATAACTACAGATTCTATTGTTAAATGACTAAAAACTATTAGGAAATAATTAGAATTAGTGATGATATGAGTAACGATTATTTATCAATAATAAGACAATTAAATATAATTTCAGATTTATTTATCGAAAATATATCTCTTTTATTCGTTTATATATGCAATAAGTTTTTGGTCCATATCTGATGATAACCTCAATATTTGACGATTTTCTAATGGATAGAAATCTTATCTGAGTTCTACTCTTTTTAAGTAAACTCTTTCAACAAATAATCGGAACCCAAAGACTTTGGTGTCATCGAAGCTAACGTTAAATAAAGGCATTCAAACTCTTTCGGTAGTCTTAAGAAAAATGGTTTGACAGGCATTTCCATATGACTGGTGGTTACGATCACCAATAAAACATTTTCCAAAGATTACCAACTCTTTAGTCCACATCTTTATTCAATGACCACAATATAAAACCACTTCGAATGTGTTGTCCGCGACTGGAATTTAGGCGAATCTCATAAAAACTACTTTTTATGTTTATTCGATGTTTTTTGTAATTTTCATGTGAAGTCAATTATTATTAATAGTCCTAAGTTTCTATCCCTGACTATTGAATGTATTTGTTGGTCAACAACTCTCAATCCTTCCCTGGCTTTCATTGACTTTTCCTTTTGGATCGAATGGGTTTATGAACTGAAAAGACCAACAAAAGAAGTGGTAAAACAACAAATGATAAAATATGGTTCTCCCGTCAAACCATTTCATTCACTGACTTATGAGATGAGGACAGAACTTCTCTTTTTATCTTTTAATAGAAATCGGTTTTATGTTTAACTGCTTTTGAAAATATTTTTTGAATGAATTTTAAATAAAAAACTCTATAATTCGTTAATTACTTTAATTCCATTAATTAATAGAAGTGTAAATCCCTTTGAATTTTCTGATTAAATATTTAAATATCGACTAAAATTTACTTTAATTTTATGACAATAAATTGTATAGGTTTGAAATGAGCAAGATTCAAATATTTATCTCACAAAATAATTAAATAATCTAAATAAAGAAATCGTTTTGAAATTCAAAAGAAATTATTTGACTTAAAATAACTAAAGAAAAGTTAAAATTAGTAAATGTTTTTCATTGACAGAAGAGAAGCGTTGAAATCGTTTGAAAGATTAGAAGTGATGTGAATGTGAGTCACGACAAAGAAATAGTGGTTTTAATCGATAAAATATATGACAAACAAAAGAGTAAAAGACAAATAACATGCGATCCTATTATTAATGCCATTATATTCAAAGGCACTTAAATTAATAATAGAAGTAAATGACAGTTGACTTAATCAATACTATCCTCAAAGCTATTGTGCGCGAGTCGTGTCTTAAACTAAATCATTTTTTGTCTTTCATTCTTCACTTCTTTTGATTAAACCATTTTTAGTCAATATATCTCTCTATTGGATCGAAATTTGTGACAAAATTCTTGGGAAAAAACTGGGGAATGAAAGGCCGTTCCAAATGCCATAATTATCGATTGTAACAATTCTTAGCATTAAGACAACGACTAGATTTTGTCGATAAGATTGTTGCTATTCTACCATAGATTGGTACCACTATTGGTACAGCATTGGTACTAGCATATACCCTAACATAGATTCCTTAAGAATTGTTTCATTCATTATTGGATCACTTTATGTCTATTTTTTTATGAGAAAAGGGATGACTTTTAGTGAATAAAGACTTGTCTTCGATAATGTTTTTGACAATTAATAAAAGTTTTCATTATTTTCATTATATTATTAATATTTATTTCGTATTTCCATTAATAAAACCAGTTTTAAGAAGTCGTCGTTTTGACAGTTATTTCATTATTTGTTTCGATTTTTATGCCTTCAATACGAAAATGTTATATAAATAATGAAAATAATTCAATGGAAAAGTTTTTTTTGAGCACAGCCTACATCAGTACTAACTAATAGTGCCTACTCTACAATTAACATTAAATTACTATTTTTACCATAATTTCATTGTTTTATATATTTGTAACGCATTTACTTTTTTATTAATATTCAATTTTTTGTGGTTTTGGTTGAAAATAAATAGAGTTTTCCATAAAATTGAATGACACAATAAATTATATTAATTGCTTTACTCATAAAAGATGATCTAGTTTGTTTGCTCTGACACAACAATAAGAATTTGACAGAAAATCTTTTTTGCTTTGAATTATATTTTAGTTGTTTTGAGAAATTTAGTTAATCGAAGAGGTTTTCGATGTGTTGAGAGAAGACTCCCTCTGAAAGCCTTGTTTTATGAGAATTAGTATTATATGGGAATATATGGGAATGTTTTGTTTGAGTCATTTATTTGATATTACGTGACACAGACTTCTATCAAACTATTAGTAATTGTTATGTTATGTTTGCCTCAAATCTATTATTGAATTAATGAAAACTAAATAAGTTATATAAATATATTATATTAGCCTCTAATATATGAAATGATTGTAAGACAATTTCTGTTCTCTGTTTCTCTTCACTATATCTGTCATCACATCCAATATATGACACAATAAACTAATGATGAGAATCACAATAAGAGCGCCAATAGATTAGGTCATTCATCATATAATACATTAAATAATTCTTTTGAAAAGTTTTCATTCCATGAATTGTTTATTCGTAAAAATGGAAAACCTATTGAATTATTATTCAATTGTATTCAATTCGAGTGCAAACGTTAAGCTCTTAATGACTTCTATTTAAGATATTCAACAAATAAATCTTCGCTTCAAATGATTATTTTTGGAGACTTTGTTTATATTACTTAAAGCGTAAATATTAATATAAACATTATATAAACCAAAGCTTTTAATCATTTGAAAAGAATTTTTAAAACATAATTATTTAAACAAATTTGATATACTTTTGGTTAAATGAAAGTGAATTTCTTTAAGCAATGCTTTCACTTTTGTTTCAATTGATTGATTGAATTCTCTGCCATCGAATCCCAAATCGTTTTCTCTTCTTTTTTTTCCTCCGGAGATATCATTTTCTGTTGTAATCCTTCGGTAAAACTTCTAGTCTTTTCATAAATAAACTAAACTCAAAGAAAAATATATTTATTTCCAGTCATTGATCGCAAAGTTTTTGTACAGAATTTCTATTGAAATAAGATTTTTTATTTCCAACAATTCCTTCAATATTTTATAAGAAGAAGAATCAGTTATGGATATATTGATCCCAACTTCTCCTCTGATTTATATAAGTTTAATCAAAATTCATTCAATTTTTACTTTAATTCTTAGAAAAAATATATGAATTTATTTTTATTTTCCTTTGAATTTAGTGTCAAAAGTAGTGATTAACTCTAATTCGAGTAAAATAAATATTTTTTTTACCAAACATTTTGTCGGGAAATTAGAGGGAAGGCCTCAACTAAAACAAAATCTCAAACCTTAATAAAAATTTGTAACATATGTTTACTCGAAGTTTATTTTTAGTTTTTAATTTGATTTAGTCGTGAATTCATGCTTTAAATAAAATTCTTTAATTATTTATTTATTTATAAATATTTAAAATGTATTAACAATTGAAGGACTTTTGTTTTCATAAATAATAGTTTCCATTCATTACTGAATATGAGTTGTATATCAATAAAGAAATTGTTTTTGTTTGTAAACTTGCAATTATAATGGAAATAATCTGGAAATATACTGAAAAATATAAACATTTGATAGCCCCGAGCTTTCATATGCATGATATTCAGTATTGGCATACAATGAGATGTCAAAAGGAAATGCATTTTTGTCGATGAATTCTAAGATTGTTATGTATCGTAAATATGAGTAATACAGTTGTTTCTGTTGTGAGGTAAATGTCAAAGTTGAAACCAATGCACATCACTGACACATCACTGACACATCACTTCCATATAAGACTAAATTGCTTTTGAAAGCGAATAAGACATCAAATCTCAACAAAAAATATGTCGTTCTTTCGGGCGTTGATTTGTTTTATTTTTTGGACTAAAATGTGTCACAAATTTGACAAAAATGCTCGACATTTGACTCTCTTTTACAATGAATATCAATTCATTTTAAAGCCGAGAGAGAGAGAGAGAGAGAGAGAGAGAGAGAGAGAGAGAGAGAGAGAGAGAGAGAGAGAGAGAGAGACACAAATTCAGAACTATTAATGCATTGATTGAAGTGAGAATAGAGAATATTCTTATGATTGGTGTAGTGTTGGGTGAGTTTGTGCCGAATGCAATGCAATGCAATGCAATGCTATACAATAATTCTATCGGCGATAAGTGATGTAATAATGAGGTCTCTCACAGTTCTATCACACAATTCCATTAAATACCACTTTATTTGAGAAGTGGAAGAATCGATCAAAAATAAATAAATAGGACTAAAATAATTGCTTTTCATGTGAGCATTGCTTGCATTTAAACACAACATTTACTCAACCAATCACTGCATTGAATAATTCATATTTTATTTATTGTTTGCACAAAATCTTCCTCTTCTTGAGGTTAAAACTAATGAAAACTCAATTCACTCACTAATCAGTGTTCGACTCAAGAATAGGCTATTCATCAAAAACAGTGACATAAACAAAGTCAACAAAAAGTGAACCAAAACTAAACTTTTCGAAACTCAGAGTTTTTCAGTTATTTGTTAATAAAAGTTAAGTAAATAATAGTAAAGTATATCGTTATCCGACCGCTGATTGTAAAACAAATTATGACTAAAAATTTGCGGATAAAGTCGTCATAAAATTCAAACCTAAAATTAATGAGAAGTGAATTGAAGTGAAGTTAGAGTCGACGACTTCCTGCGATCTCTGCTTTAATGAGTGTAGAATTGACGCAAACTATAGTTTAGATGAAAATAGTCTAAGAAGTGAGTAATTGCTATCCTTTGCCATATAGGTTACGATCCCGTATAAAACGGGCGATATTTTACTCTTCAGTCGCCTCAACACAACTCTTAAATAGTATTAAAACAATCAGTGCTGTTGTGTTGGGACTGTTTTGCCTCTTTTCATATAAACATTAAGCGCAGCGTCGGAATCAACACTTTTACAGCGCTTCAGTCCTTTGGCTCGATTCTGGAGGAGAGGAATGGGCGCAAAAGGTTTTGCCAAAGCATTAAATCGTTGCAAAATCCAGTCTATGTATATGTCGGAGCGATTTTTATTTTCTAAGTGTGAAATGTTTAGAAGTGGTTGTCTTTATCAGCGCTTATCAAAAAACAAAAAATATATGATATAATCGTCTGAACGACGATCTAATCAATTGTTTGAACACATTTTACTTTTGAAATCTTTGACTTCCATTTATACTCTTTCTTTTCAGAGATTTTTTATTGTAATAAAACCTAAAAGTATTGCATTTCATAAAAACTTATTTATATATTATATATGTTTTGAAAATATTAAGTAAAACGTGAAGTGAAGTGAGTTTATAATACATAATACGATGACTTCTTATTACAACCATTTCATCATTTCTTTCGCCATTTTATTGTCGATCGACAAAATTGTGTCCAAAGACAAAGAAAATGACCTAAAGTTTGAACAAATTGTAAATATGAAGAATTCGGGCGGAATCGGATGTCTTCTGGCAGTGGGTCCGGAAGTGGACTCATGTAAGGGTCAGTACACTTCACGAATGGCTAAAGTGATAGACCAGGGACATTCTATGCAATCCGAAGAATACCGAAAACAGTTTTGTTGTGGGTTTTGGTCACTTCGAGACTGTGTGGCCGACTCTGCGCGACAAAAATGTGATACAAAGTCGGCCAAAACCATCTCTAATATGAAGATATATTCAACAGAACAGGAAAATGTATTTTACAAGAATTGTGACGGTTTTGAATACGGGTCTAAACTGTGCGGAAACGCCTCAACTAAAAGCATATCTCTCTGGACTTTAACCGTTTCTCTCTTTATTTCTCTACTGATTAGACGATAATTGTTTTCTCGTAATAACTTTCTATTTGTATATTCCATTCATATTTTATAAACATTTTATGAATAATTGAGAATTTAATAAACATTTTATAGACATTTCGTTCAGAAATAATAAATTTTCTAAAAAAGAAAAGTTTTTTCATTTTTTATTTGAATCTATTTTTAGAATTTTTTTAGAATTAACTAAAGTTTAGTGTTTTTCGCTGAGTCTCACACTTTTGTCAGTTAATGAGTCCTCTCTTCTGGCGCTTAGTTTTTGGAGATTTAAAAACAATAGTTGAGATGAGAAGTGCGAAAGAGCTTCAAATAAGTTATATCTTGTGTTCAGATCTGTTGGAATCAATTCTGTTTTGCTTTACAATACAATACTCTATTCAATAGTTTTTTGAAAGACTAGAAAAAGGAGAGAATTGCCATAACTTTTCTTTTTCTCATCGAAAAGGTTTTTGTTTTTATCTTTTGGATCAGAAAAAGAAATCTTCGTCTGATTTTCTGATTCGAATCTTTTTTAGGGACATATCTTTGAGACACTAAACTGTTTACTATCAGTAAATAACTCAGAGCTAAATATAAAGCGATTCTTTGGGATCACAATTATTTGTTGCGACAATTCTTTTCTTAATTCTTGACTAATGTTTATCTCGAACTTAATTTAAGAGTATTTTTCTTACAACAAAAGCAAAGAATTTTATTCCTCTTTTCGTTAGTCATTAGATTCCGCTTTAATTTCTTTAATGATTTGTCTTATTGTCTGAAGACATGAAATCCAATTCAAAGGACTTTAAATTATTAGTAAAAACCATAAATTCTTCGCTGAAAACAATTTATAGTTTAATTGGTTTTAAGTTCCAGCCTTTAATTGGCTCTAAATTAATATTTATGTCAACGGAATGTTTGTATTCAATGAGAGGAACCAATTATTGTCGTTAGAGTTCTGAACACAACAAACATTGAATACAAATTGTCTTTAAAATAGTTGGAAGAGAAGAACAACGAATTTTATTCCTACAAAATATATGTGAATCGAAAAGAGACTAAAAAACTGAACAAATATTCAAAAAATAAATTCACTGAAAGCCTATTAAAGGTTAGATATTCTCTAAAAATAAACAAATGTCTTAATGAATGGTTTGATGGCATTTTCATAAACAACTCAATTACCAAAATTTTAATTCCCTAAAACTGTGCGCTATTTATCTCTTAATTTATTATAAGTTTTGAGAAAAATCTCTATTTAACCAAATTTTCAAAATAATACTAATAATGAGGTATTTTTATTAAAGTCATTTAAATCAATTGCTTAACCATATTATCATTGAATGCGAACACAAATTAATCACAAAATTAATGATTCGAATCAAATACAAACATTGAATAACATATTCTGGTTATAGTTTTTAAACATATTTTTAGGGTTTAAGTAAAGCAGATGTCGAAAGAGTGAGAGAGAAATAGAGAGACATCCAAATGGAAATTCCTAACTAAAATGTAGAATAAATTAACCTGGTCTATATTGATAAATAAACCAAAACTCATATCATATTACTTGGAATGCAATTCGATAATATTCTGAGACATTTCTCGTCAATAATGAGTTGAAGCGCAAAAGCGATAAACTCTTGAAAAGTAGAGTTCATTTTCTTTCAATCATCTGATCTATGCTTTGAAAGGAAATCCTCTTTAAATCAATTCGATATAAAAAATGTCACTTTTTTGAAGAATTATTTATTTGTGAGAAAAACTAAAAATAGATTAAATAAAAGCCTCAGATTTTAACCGCTTCCCAGAGATTCATATAATCGACAAAATTAACGAATGTTTGCCATCTCTGAAGAAATTGTCACAACTTTTGACAAAATCTTATAAATGATTAAATTATCCAAAGAATTGGTTAATATTTTAGTTCTTATTTGAAAAAAGTTTAGAATTGGAATCAAATAAAAGAAAACATTAAAAATATAAGTGAACTACAATTGAATGACCGAATCGTTGATTAGTTTGAGGACATATCAATAGATTAATATTGAGAGCATATAATCGAAGAGTTGTTGAAAATTACATCGAAAACGAGTGAAGGCTCTGAAAAGTAATTTTAAAAATAGAAATTCAGATCTAATTTGACGGTAAGTGAGAACTGAGACTCAAAGTGAGTCACACAAAGCAAAAGGAATACCAAACGTCTGATCGGATCGAAAGTGTATTCAATTTTTCTCTCTTTAATCGCAGCAATAAATCGTATGAACAGAGAAACGGAGTGTTTGTCGACAAAAATTAAATAAATAGCTCAGCGATGGATCAATCGATAACTAATTCC
Organism: Galumna obvia; assembly: GCA_034695785.1. Lineage (NCBI taxonomy): Eukaryota > Metazoa > Arthropoda > Arachnida > Sarcoptiformes > Galumnidae > Galumna > Galumna obvia. The sequence continues at coordinate 29,699 of JAQFZM010000081.1, forward strand.
GATTTTTGAGCACAACTTACAGACATTTATTAGTTTTTTCTTCTTCTGTTAAGTTATATATCATTAGCTTTTAATAGTAGTACTCATTTTCAGTACAGTCTCTGATGTATTGCAACAAATTGTTCGCAAAATTTAATAATTTATTATTTAATCGATTTGTTTGACTTAAAAGAGTTTGTTTGGCCAAACATCGATAGTCGGCTAATAACTGAATCCAATTATTAAATCAATTTATATAATAATGGCGTTTCTATAATACTATACAATTTCAATGTTATATCAATGTATACAACGGTTTGATTATGAATTTCAGGTCAAAAGTATATCAGAATTACAATTCAAATGACAATAAGTTTTAAACCATTTTTTCCGAAAGCATTACAAATATCTTAAAAATGAATTTCATTGAAAATTTAATATGAATTCGAAAACAAAATAAATGTTTAAATAATTTGAAATTAAAATTAGAATAAAATTATATATAAATAAATATGTGTTTAAAGTCATACCACAAAAACTTTAGATAAACTCAGATTTAATTTTCGAACTAAAATCACAAAAAAAGAGTAAATGTGTTAAAACAATTAAAGGAAAACCATATAACGGTCTCACCTTTTATTTTTGGCGCACTCTATAATTTGTGTTAATATTCGACCGAATTCTTCCAATACTAAGGATTCAATTTGATTAGTATCGAGTCCATTCTTTTCGCCCTCTTCTGCCTGAGCTAATAAGCACTGACACGACAGTTCTACCACTTCCGGAGTTATGAAACTACAGGGAAGTCTGTAATCAAATAATTTTTATAATTAAATAAATTGAATAACAGAGGAATACCTGTCGCCGTCAACTCTTATCGGTAATTTAGGCTTAAAGTCAGTGCCCCAGAGTCTGTTCTTTGTGGCCACATTCTGTTGAGCGGACCTGACTTCAGCGGCATCGGCCAAATGCATGAGTGTTTTGCGCTCAAAGCTTTCTTCAAAATTTTTACACCCGACACATTTGCAAAGTCCTGAACAGAGGATTTTAGCCTCATAACACTCGCAGTAGTTCTTTAGACAACCACTTCGTCTACAATTACACCCTTTAGTGTGTCGTCGTTCAGTATCACCGGCTCTTCCTTTTCCTATTTTAGGATGAAAGGCGTGAGGATTGCGTTCAAGACATTGACGGATAGCCTTCTGTCTCTCTTCTTCGTGGTCTAAATTATTGTGACAACTGATACAATTACAAGAACTACAGAACTCTCCGTTTGCAAAACAGTCGCAGTAAAGTTTGAGACACTGAGATTTTGTACAATTGCATGGCTTTCGTTGGTGCGGATCCTCTGGTTTTGTGCTTCTGTTGAGACAAACCATTTAATAAATATTAAAAATAGTTTTAATGTTTACCCATTTGTTATTTTCAAAGAACTAAGTTGTGCTGCAGTCAGAGTAGTGGCACTACTCGTGGCCGCAGTAAGAGGTGAGGGTGCAATCGGTACAAAATTAGTTCTTTGGGCGCTTGTTGTGGCGAATGACACAGTTTTTGTCGAATGTGTCACCGAAACAGTCGTTGTATTGGGAGTTATCTTTAGAAGAGAAGGGTTGGGAAGCATAAACACTTGACCAGAATTTGAACCTCCGCTTGTAGTTAGAAAGGTTGCACCTGAAGTGGTAGACGTCCCTAAAGAACTGGTATTTGTTTTGACACCAGTGGTCGGAACTAACAATTTATGAGTGGACTGAGAAACGGGTGCTATTGCTTTAACACTTGGGTTGGGAGCGATCGGTCGCAACGGAACGAATTTGTTAGAAGAGATAGTCGTCACTGAAGAGACCGGATGTTGCGTTTGGACAGACGATATCGGAACGACTCGAATCAATTGCACTGGTTTTGTATCAGTCAAAGCCTTACTGATAGCAATCTTGGACTGTGTGGGCGCCGGAGCCAAAACCCTTTGAGGAGATTTGGTCGCTAACACTGATTGCGATTTTATAGGCAGTATTTTTGTATTGGGAGCTATTTGGGTCACACCACTTGTGTTGGCCTTCACTGGAGATAAAATAATGACTTGTTGTGGTTGACTCGTATTTAGTCCTGATAACGATTTGGGCCCCACAGGCCTTAATAGTACTTTTCCGGGCGGAGCAATGCTTGTGCTCGGCTGTAAACTCACAACTGCAGGGCTTGAATTAAGGGTCGACTGTTTGGATGGCGAGAACACTATTTGCTGTCCCTGAGAGGTGTAAATCACTTTTAATGTCGACGAGTCATTCGCTGGAATGCTTTGAATACTTGTATTTGTATTCATAGTCTTTTTCACAACCTTTGGTTTGGTCTGTCCTTTAGATATTGAAACAGTCGTCGGCAAAACCTGAGTTGTGTTAAAAGAAGTGATGGGTATTATCTGTTGACCAGAAGTCAATAATTGGTTAGAAAAACGAATCTGTTGTGAAGATTGTGAAGCATTAATTGTATGAGTTATCTGTTGAGGAATCGGTGCTCTAATCTTTGCCGGTCCTCCGACTCGAGTACGTCGCGGACCCGAAACAGATTTTGTCACAATATTGGAGGTTATGTTTGAGGCTAACAATCAATAAATCAATCAATCAATAAATAGTCAACAAAAGTCATTAGAATTAAGAGAAATACTTTGTCTGTCAAATGGATTACTCGAAGAAATGCTGACTTCATTTCCCACGTTATCGAAAACTATGGCATCACTCATATCGACATCACTGATTGTTTCGATGACAATTGTGTCCATATCGACATCATTAGAGTTTGTTTCGTTGGACATCTGTTTCTCACTAATAGTGACCTGACTCTGATCCACATTAACCATAATATCGTTGTTAACGGACTCATCTCCGACTTGTATATCGTTTATGTCCGGAAGCCCGAAGTCGGCGCCATATCTGATCGCAAAATCATTTAACTCGTGAGGAGTTAAAGACAAGTCGTTGTCCGCTGTATTCACAGAGTTTGGACCTAAAATATAAGTGATTTATGTTTAATACAATTAATATTAAACTAAAGATAAGTGAAAGTACTTAAGACTCACTTCTAGAGAACTGCAGAATATTTTTACTCATAATTTGGAAAAAGTCTTTACTCAACAAAAAAATTTGAAACACATTTTCAGCGTTTGATTAATTATTAGCGATTGGGAGAAGAACTTTAAAATACAAACATTTAAATAATTTTCAAAATTCCGACTAATTTGGGCTAAAAATAGTGGAAAACGGATTTGATTTGTAAATAAAAACGAGCGAAACATTCAATCGAAACATATTTTAATGAAAAACTAATTAATATGAAAATCAATGAGTATTTTAAAGAAAGAAAAAAATCCGTAAATATTTTATTATTAAAAGTTGTCTGAAAAATGATAAGTAGTTTAATTGAAGATATGCTCGTTTTTTGGTGACATAAATATTTTGAATTTCATTTCTAAACTATTTTTGGTTTTAAACATGTTTTGAATGCATTTAATTCTATAAATTTAAAGATAATATCAACGAAAAGTTCATTTAATCATTTCGTTTAACTAATGATATATTACTTTAAAAACTACTCTAATTATTGTCATATCATTTGGAAATTGCATTCATTTTAAGATAATTTCTAAAATATAATACTTTCGATGTATTTTGAAAATCATTATCTCTTTTAATAAATACTTTAATTACTAATAGTTTTTATGAATAAAAAATTAATTTAATTTAAAGAATGGATTCATTGAAAACATATATTTTAGTACTCGAAGTCATTGGTTTGTAGACTCAAAGATTCAAATTAGAAGAAATTAATCAAAAAAATTAATGAATAAAATCGGATTCAAAAGTAGTTTTCAAATTCAAGTCAAGTATTAATCAATAAAAACATTGAAAATAAATTACAAAATCATTTGAAAACAGCTTTTCATACAAAAAGTATTAACAAAACTAAAGAGTTATTTATCAATAACTCAATAATAGGCTATAAATTCAATGAAAAGGAAAAACTCGAATCAAATTCAATTCAAATACATTTGGTTTTGAGTTTAAAAAACTATTTTTCAAATAAGTAAACATTAAATTCAATTTTAATCATTGAATACATAATTGATGTTTAGTTCAAAACTATGTTTTTTTGCAAAATGTGTGCATTCAGTCGAGTCCTTGGAAACCGAACTCACCATTTATTTGTGAAGAGAAACAATAGATAAACAATACTTTTTTGTCAATAGGTTTTTACTCGAGAGTGTACTCCAATATGTTGTGATGCGCTAAGTGTTAGTGTTTGCCATTTTTGTAGCGGAAATTTTCAAACACAAAACCCATTGAATCGGTTCGACATTCAATTAGTGGTCACTCCTCTCAAACACAGCACACAATTACACACATTTCACTACCTTTGATATAACTGTTCTCAAGTAATTTAAACTAAAAAAACACATTCTTTTTAGGAATAAATTGTCGGTAAATCATTGGCAACGCCTTTACAATCAAATCAATTAACATTTTGACCACAATTTGGGTTAAATCTTAAAGTGAGCCCTCAATACATATATTGTTTAATATGTTTCTGATAAATACTAAGCGATAACTCACCCGATCTGTTGTTAATTAAAGCCATTTCGATGTATTCATGTGTTGTCGATATGTTTTATAACATCACAATTGAAAATAGCGGCCAATAGTCAAGAGAAGAGCACAAACAACACAACACTCAATACAAGTCTACGACTGCACCAAAACTTGAGCGCAATCGCCACCACTGGACGGGTGGCGCCCACTCTCGACATACACTCATCATATGATTCATTATTTTTAATTAAATTTCAATTAACTTTTTTATACTCTAATAATACTTTATTTAATAACAATATCTACAAATTAAATAAGTTTTATTAAATGAGTTATGGTCTTCTTCTTGGTCCTAGTCTTGGTCCTAGTCTTGGTTATTACTTACTTTTAATACTTATCCTAAATCATGAGATGACCACAAATGAGTTCACATTTCAATAGTGTTTGAAAAGGTTTAGGAAAGTTATAAAACATTTAAATCAACTCTTTTCTCGTTTACAAAAAGTTTGTTTTAAAGTTTAGTAAAAATATTCAATAAATTTATTTTTATCCGTTTTATATATAATTAATGAAACATAACCCAGGAAATGAACAAGATTAAAATACTAAGAAAGGGAAATTACCAATTTTAAACATCATTTTAACCAATCATTGCATTACTTTCACCGGGAATACATTTATTCAGATATATTTGTAGAATTACTTAAAGCTAAATCTAATGCTTTTATCTACAAAACAAAGTTTTGTCATTCATTTCATTTGTCTGTTGTTTCGTTGATTCGTCTGAAGATTTTTAATTCAAATTACATTCATTTTATTGACAATTAATCGGAAAAAAATGTCAAATTCAGTACACAAACAAACTCTTAGTCAGATTTCATCGACAGGCGGTTCACCCAAAGAACAAACGGATCGGTAATTGTATTGAAAACAAATTTTAGTGAATTGAATATATCGTTGTTTTCAGTTATCGTTCATTTTTGGAAACGATGTTAAAGTTGACGAACGAAGAACTCGAAGAAGGAATTAAGGCTTTCATTGAATGCAGTAATTATTGAGACATTCATTCATTTTTTGATAAAATATCTAATTTTGAGTTCAAACCCAGTCGTCAACGAAAACGTTTCTCTCGTTATTTCGCGTCAATTATTAACAGAAGTGTCCACTCATTTGTCATCACTTCCGCCAATTGTATCGAAAAACATCTCTCATTTTGCTCTGGAAAAAGTCAATCCAAGAGTTGTATCATTTGAAGAACAGGTATCAGCGATTCGACAACATTTGGCACTTCTTTACGAGAAGGAACAGATGTGGAAGGAAGCGGCACATGTCTTGGTTGGAATACCCCTCGAAACGGGACAAAAACAATATTCAGTTGATTACAAATTGGAGACTTACTTAAAGATCGCTCGACTTTACTTAGAAGACGACGATCCGGTTCAGGCCGAGGCCTTCATTAATAGGGCCTCACTATTACAGGCGGAGACCACTAACGAACAGTTGCAGGTTATGCACAAAGTTTGTTACGCCAGAGTTCTTGACTATCGGCGGAAGTTTATCGAAGCGGCGCAACGCTATAATGAACTGTCGTATCGAACAATCATTCACGAAGACGAGAGAATGCAGGCCCTCAAGAATGCCCTCATTTGTACAATACTGGCCTCAGCGGGTATTGATATCTCTCTCTTAAACACATTTTTATATTCATTTATTAAATTGTTTTCCAAATTTAGGTCAACAGAGATCTCGAATGTTGGCCACACTTTTCAAAGACGAGAGATGTCAACAATTGTCGACGTATAACATATTAGAGAAGATGTACCTGGACAGAATTATCAAACGCTCAGAATTGAATGACTTTTCAGCTTTACTCCAACCCCACCAAAAAGCTCAGACATCTGTTGGCTCAACAATATTGGACAGAGCAGTGATTGAACACAATTTGTTGTCGGCCTCAAAGTTATATAATAACATAACTTTTGTCGAATTGGGAGCACTTCTAGAGATTGAATCGATAAAAGCCGAGAAAATTGCGTCTCAAATGATAACTGAGGGACGAATGAATGGTTTTATCGATCAAATCGCAGGAATAGTTCACTTCGAGACCCGCGATATTTTACCAAATTTTGATAAACAAATAGAAAATCTATGTTTTCAGGTTAATAATATTATTGAAAGGATAGGACAGACGGTTCCCGATTGGATGCAAAAGACTATTGATCAGCAAAGTATGCAATAATAGGTTTGACATACATTTCTGACACTTTCTATAATATTGTAAACTATTTTGTAAATTATTTGTCAGTTTATTAAAGAATTGAAATCTCAATAAATTTATAAAAAAAAACAAAATCTAATCAAAAATTAAATACTTTTAGTATTTGAATGTATTTTTAGAGTCGAAATATTTAATACATTCGTATCGCGAATAAACTAATTTTCTTATTCTTTGGTACTGAAGGATATCTTCTTCACTGACTTTCTCTTTGAGACCAACTCTTTTAAGCCAAATATAGATAACTTTATGGGTTTCAAATAAATTAAAGGGGACAGGTAATTCACAGCCTCCATGTATTTCGTGGATGAGTCGGGCTGTCCAATGGAAACACCATTTTTTATCCGACATTTTCTAATTAAAAGTTATGAAAATAAGATTCGAGTGAATCAATGATTTCATACCTCCGGTCCGATAAATATTTCAAAAGTAAATCCAATTAAAAAATTGACACCAATTAAGACATACGTCGGGTCACAATTACCGAAAGTCTTGAGTCCAACGATTGCTTCTAAAGAGCTTTTCGTTTGTTTTCATAATTTTAGTTTAATTTAAACATTTCTTATAAGAATTACCTGAAATGAGTTATACTCTCGGAATATATCGGACAGAAAACTGATATCAAAGTAAATGAAAGCAAAAATAAGCGAAGAATGTGCTGTTCTTCCAAACCCTTATAGGCTCGAATTGATGCTATTATTAAGAGTCTGATATGAATTACTTTAATTAACATTCGAATCATTAAAGGAGTCATATGTTCGGTGATATCAATATCTTTACAAATAAATATAAAATAAATGATAATTAAAAGTTGTAAAGTTGTCAACAATTCGAATAAGTATCCATAAAATCCCCACAATTTGTTGAGACCAAATATGGCCCACTTTTTCAAAATATTGACAATATTAGCAAAAGTCCAGACAAATATCAGTACTTTTGTGATGCCTTTCATTCTATTTGAGTTCAAATGATAGAGAAGTGAAAACGCAAACATCGATTCGTTAAATATTTTGCATAAATATCTTTCCTGAGCGGAGTTATGTTTACGATATCGAAATACCAGAGCCATTGCCATCAATAGTTGTAACAAAATAACAAAAAGACTCGTTAAGAATCGTTTGCCTAAACCTTGAATTCCTGTTTGAAACCAAGTTTTGTTGTGACCCAACCAAAGATGACTTCTTAAGTTTTCAATTCTTTTGGATGCGATGAAGTCAACCCAATTGTGATCCACTGCTCTCTGAAGAACTATATATTTGAGAAATATATTGCGTTCAGCGGAATCTCTTTGTTTGATCAGTACTTTGACTTCTTCTGCATCTCTGGTCACATCAAATATCTCTTTAACATATGATTCCATTTTTCTGAATAAATCGTTGTAGTGATGAGAGAAATAACTGCTGTCTTTAATGATTGAACGGCACTCCATCTCTAATTCAAATGTTTTCTTTATGGGATCGGAAGCATTCAAACCAATGTATTGGGGATTACATAACGCTCTAAATATATCTAAATTTCTCTGCGAAGGAGTCATTACTTGAGTGGAGGACACATTGCAATCATCGCAATCACAGTGAGCCAAATGAGGGACAGCCATTTTATGATCTCTAATCATAAGAAGTTTAATGAGCTGTCGGTGACCACTGATGGCCGCTAACATAAGTGGTGTCATATATGGAGGAAATAGAGGCGAGTCTTTTATTGGATTCATTTCCTCAGACTTTTTGGAGAACTTTGAGAGCAAGAGTTCAACGTTTTCCAACTTTCCAGCTCTGATCGCATGGAATAGTGAATCACGAATTTCAGGTCCTTTACTCAGAATATATTTCATTACTTCTGAATTGTCACAATTGGCCGCACAAACACTCAGTGCTGTTATACTATATTTTGTTGTGTTTATATCAACACTTTTATTCTGCGATTAAAAATTATTTAAAAATTTTTGAATAAAATTATAAATAAAATAATACTTCAATCAATTCTTTAACTTTATTTAAGTCTCCGTTTGAGATATATTTAAAAAGAAGTTCTTTATTAAGTTCTTCGTTATATTTCTTCGATTTATCGGATTCTTCACTCATTCTTTAATAAATATCTCTGAAAATAATTATTACTTTTTGAATATCAGAAACGAAATCAATCGATAATTGTATTTAAATTTAATAATTTATTTAAACAATTAATTCATTTGAAATAATTTTTTATCTCAAAATAATAGGTTCTTATAATTTGTCAAACGGTTAAGTATTTTAATCGATTCGGTTCACGAACTTAACAATAATTGTGTATAAATTATTGGAGACTAGTATTAACTTTTATTTATTTAAAAATAAGTTAATAAATAAAAATTGATGTTTAAATCAATTCTAGGAATGACTTGAATCGACTTCATTCCTACAAATAACAGAAATCCTTCGCTCCCTTTCCACTGATTTTCCTTTAAATTTAGACATTTGTTGTCCTAATATTTCGTGAGTGAATTCATATCTGGCGATACCTCTAATAAAACATAAATTTAATTATTAATTATTAAATGATTGACAATAACTGACGTCATTATATAAAGTGATCTTCTCTTAAGTAAGACATCGACAAACACTTCTTTTTGGTTGTCTTTAACTAATCTCATGACAGAAGAGGAGAGAAGAGAAATGCCAGCGATTGTATCGCCACAAAACTGAACACATTATTCAATATTAAAGGAATTTAAACGCATTGTTTGAGACTAACTCTAATGGCGTCGATGTGGGGCTTAATTACCCCGTCTTTCGCCAAATCCAAGATATGAACGGTTCTGATGGGCGCCACTCCGGGAGGGAAAGCCGTGGCTCTCACTCTATCGATAACCTTTTGATTGTCTTGAGTCCACTTTAATCTCTCGGTTTCCCTGTAATTATGGATAGCGTCGTCCCAATGACTCGATTCATATCTTAATCTCTTGATGTAGGGCTCGATTTCACGAAGAATAGAGTTCTCTTCCTCTTCGGTCACGAAATCATTTAAGACTTTCATCGAATTCATAATCAAATGAAGTACTTCTTTATTACTGGAGTCCATATAATCGCAATTGTCGTCAACTTTATGATCAATTGACTCAAAACTTGCATTTCTTCTTAATTGTGATTTAATTTTTAACAAATGATTAAAGAAAATAAATTTTGTTATTTTATTAAACATTTCTGTAATAAAATGTAAACTAAAGTTTGTTTATCTCTTTGAAGGGCTTTTCAATAAAGACGTGACAAATAAATTCATTATTTGATTAAATTGTAATCCTTTTACAAATAAATAGAGATTTTAATTTTCAATCAATTAATTAAATAATTGATTGAAATATCACTTAAAATACAATATTTAAGTCAAATTGAGTTATAGATTAAATAAATAAAGAAAATACAAATAATAGTGAATACAAAATAAATGACAGCTTTTGTTTGAAGCGATCGTCGGGTCATTAAATTGAGTAATTTGTGTCCCCTTTTCAAGTCATGATTAGTACCGCGAAGTCTGTCTCTCGATCTTTGAATACTTTCTTTTTGTTGGCTAAGATTTTCCAATATTTGAGAACCAATTTCTTCACTTTCAATACATAGTCTGTAGCCATCATTTAGTCGTCGTTCAGACGCTTCCATTCGTTGAGTGTCTTCACCTAAAAGTCTAGTCTTTTGGTCAACCGATTCAAACTCATTGTCACTAAAGAGTTCAACTCTGACTAAGTCTTCGTCATTAATCGTTCTTTTCTTCGCATTTTTCTATAAATTGAGACCAAATTATTAAATAAAATTCAATACCAAATGACTGACAAAATCTATTCTCAATTTCTCGTATTCTTTACGAAAGGCCTCCAAATGTAATAAGTGTTGACTTCTTTGTGTTTCATTTGTTCCCCGAATTTCTAAATCTATTTGTTCTAACTTTAAATCAAATCATTTTTGTGAGAAACAAATCAAAACAAGTGTCCATTAGATGACTCACCACTTCATTTGTTTCTTCTAAAAGTCTGTTGATTTGATTCAAAAGTGTCTTATTTTGGGCTATAATTGAAATTAAAAAAAAAATATATTATTTCTTAAAATAAAATCATTTGTTTTGAGACCTGAATTCAAGTCATTTATTTGAATCAATTTATTAGTGATTTCTGCAGTATTTGAAGCAAATTGTTGTTGAAGTGAAACCAAGAGTTCACTCATTATTTAATTTTAAAACAAATAAAAACAAAATTTTTATTAATTAAAAAATTAAATTAAAAACAAAAATCAATGAAATTATTTGTGAAAAATGAGTGATAAACACATCATTACATCATTGAATTGAATATCGGTTTTGGCGCTAACTTTAAACTCTTGAATAGATTTTAAAGTTTTAAAGTTTAGATTCGAGACTTTAATGAATAATTAAACTGACCTTGTTTCAATTGATTATTATAATCAATTATTATTAATTAGACATTTAGTAAAAACCAGTTATTTTTTAAATGATTTAAATTAAACCAAAAATATCACAAATTGTTTTCTCGATTCAAATCATTATTTAAACGATTTATAATTGTATTTAATTGAAAGTATATTCAAAGAGTTCGCACAAAATTAAATATAATTTATTTAAAATTTCATTTCTTAATAAATTAACGACAAATAATAGTATTATTAACAGTGAATATCAGAAATATGGGTTTGTGTTGTCCTAAAGAAAAGTATGAGATCTTAGAAAAGGCGCAGAAGATTAAAGAGACGTTAAACCATAAAAAAGTCAATAAAAGAGTTCATAAGTCTTTCCCTTTGATGTCTGACTTAAAAGTTGTGATCAACAATAAGAATATTTCTAAAGACCTAAAAATGGTTTTACAGACACCTTATAGTGATGTGTCAGTGATAACGGACAGCATTTATTTGACTTCAATCGGAGGACTAATTAAAGAGAATATAATTAATTATAAAATCAATTGTATTATAAACGTTGCGTTCGAAACACCAAACTTTAGAGTCAAAGATATTGAATGCATTAGAATTCCGGTAAATATCATCCAAATGTCATTCATTGATAATATTTTAACCACTTATAGATAGACGACGATTCCAGTGAAGACATATTTATGTATTTTAACGAAGTCTCAAAAAAACTTAACGAAATCTCCAAAAATAAAGGCAGAGCTTTAGTCCATTGTATGGCTGGAGTCAGTCGTTCCTCGACTATAATTTTGGGTAAGACTTAAACCATTGAATGCAAATCTTAAGTCTTTATTTGATTTAAAGCGTATTTAATGAAATTCAAGAAAATGAGTTTAGAAAAAGCATTTATTCACGTCATCTCAATTCGACCCATAATTAAACCAAAAATCGGTTTCTTTTCACAACTGATTCACTTCGAAAGAGTTGTTTTTGGCAAAAATAGTGTTCAGTTGATCAGTCATATTATTAAAGGAAATAAGTTGGTTGTCCCTGATATTTATGTAAACCAATACCCAGACTTATTGAATAAGGAATTAGAAGAAGCTCTTGGTCATGGTCTTCAAAAGGATAAACTCATGGATGAGTTAACTGAAAGGACTGTATTGTGAGACAAACGACTCTCTAATCAACAAATTTTGTTTTCAATATTTTAAAATAAGTTATCGATTAAATAAATAAATTCAAAAGAGATATTATTCCTCACTTTTTAACTCAAATAATACATTTCTATGATTTAATGAAATCATTAAATTTACATTTTAATTGATATTTGATTTGACAAAGATCAAAGTAATTTGAATAGTCAATACTTTAAAATATATATTTAATGATATAAAACATTTTTCTATAAAATGTTAATTCTTTTTAGAAATTCTTAGAAATGAGTGGAAATAGAAAATTACTAAATTATTAGTTAAAACACGCAAACAATAAGATATTCAAATGATATTAATGACCAGTAATTAAAATAAACATCAGTTGAGTTGTATTTTAAACTTTCACTGATAACTATTCACTGATAATAGTTCTTAATTCAATAGATTTTTGATAAATATTTAAATAAATACAAAATGAGTTTGAGTTTAATATTGTCTTTGACTCTAATTGTGATAGAAATACATTTAATGATTTTGGAAACGGAATCCCATTTAATCAATAAAAGCGATCGATATATGAATACAACAGAAAGTTCATCAAGGGCAACTATAAGAAAGTCGTCAGCGATGTCTCTCTTCTTATTCTTGTTTATCACTATTTGTTTCTTTATTTTAATGACTTTTCTCTCAGTATTTATTGGATTTAAAGTTATTCGACAACAAAAAGGTATTCTTTACTCAATTGAATATAAAATTTAATTTAATTTCAAAACTTTAGAGGAGGAAAACGAAAGACTTTTCGATGCCTTCAGTGGAACCGATTGTTTCAATAAAGATCTCGAAGAAAATGATAAAAACAATTCGCAAAGAATTAAATATTTTGAGAATCTTATAAATAGAGACGAATAACATTTTAAAATTATTTAAACATCAATTTTAAGTCATTTTTAGTACATTTTAAGTGCAAAACTTTTTTTTAGTTATTCTCTTATAATATTGTAATTATAAGTTAAATATATATAATTTAATTAATAATTATTAGATTAGTTTATATATTTTCGTAAAGATTTATATAAAATATGATTAAATATTTTCATTGAATAAAACTCAAAATTAATTGAATATAAATTCATTTATGAATTTAAAAAGATATAAAAATTAAATGTTTTGAATATATGAGTCTTTAAGTTTATCGTATAATATCTGTCCATTTGTTTGATTAATAGCTATTCCGTAAAAACCGGTACAGAAGAGAATAAACACTTCCATAACAAAGGCGTCCAAATCATTGATTGAAAATATGGCCACAATTGCTATAATGAGACCATAAGTCAAAACAATACCCATATTTGCTTTTTGTACGCCAATTATGCCAAAAACGGCGATTAAAATCATCAAAACTGATTGGATGTCGACATAAAGCATTAGAAGTAAATATCGGGACACTCGATGTCGCCCTTCAATGAACTCTCCCTGATATGAATCCTTTTCAGATATCAATAAGAAAATTGCGTCCAATATTATAACACAATTTGCAAAAATCAAAATATATTTTAAAATTAATTGTAACGAATCCGTTGACAAATAATTGGTCCGCATTTCATCCAATTTTGTCTCAATTACTGCCATTTTTGATGTTTTCCTCAATTTTTCGAATAAAAAACATTAAATGAATGAATGAATGAATGAATGCAAAGTTTTTATTATAAGATATTTATTAAAGATATCAGTTATCACTTCATTTACTTCTCATATCATTTTTGTTCAAATTTATTAGTCAATAGTCAATAGTCAAGGGGGTATTCTTAAGTCTTTTCTTTTAAAAAAATTCAACTTGATTGTATAATTTTCAAATATAGAAACTTTGAGATTTCCAATGGGTTTTACCTAGCTTATTAGAATTTTACAAAAATAGCTCAAAATTCTATTATACTTTTTTCTTGAGCCTTGGTTATTTCCAGATATATCTATAATTGAATAAATGAAACTTGTACAATAATTATAATAACAAAATAATCAAACTTTAATTTCTGTTTATTGGAATAAATTTTAAGCAAATATTTATTTCTTATTAAATAAAAGATTAAATAATTTGAAATAAAGTTTATTCTCACATATTTTCATTGAATAAAATTCAATCATTGATTACATATTTAGTGTTTATATAAAATGTTTTATTTATTAAAATTATATTTTGTTTGTTTTGAAAAGAAATGAATTAATTAATAAATTTAATCCTTTTATGAATTAAAATACTTTTTTTTACAAATAATATATAAATAAATTGAATTTATTAGTGATAAATGTTTAAATAAAAACAAATAAAATGAGAAAACTATCAAATTTTGATTTGTTTTGTTGAGTGAGAGCTTATGTTTGATCCGTTTATAACTGATTCGATCCTCCGTTAGATCTTAACTCTTGTAAATTCTTTTTCATTCGACTAATTTTCACATTTTTAGCTCTATTTTTGTTAACATAATAAATAGCAAATGAAATGGCGGTCACAAGAATACAGATGATAAAAATGGTAAACATTACAAATAACCAAGGTTCTATTAGGACTTTTACTTTGCCTTTCTTTGTGCTTCCACTCAAATGATATTTAGTGGTCGTCCATTCACTCACATTTTTTTGGATCACAGATTTTGTCTCATTTCTCGTCTTAACACTTGTGGTAGACTTAGTTGTCGGTACAGTTTTTGAAGTTATTATCTGAGGGCTTGACTTAGAGGTTGATTTAGAGGTTGACTTAGGGGTTGACTTAGGGGTTGACTTAGGGGTTGACTTAGGGGTTGACTTAGAGGTTGATTTAGGGGTTGATTTAGGGGTTGATTTAGGGGTTGATTTAGGGGTTGACTTAGAGGTTGATTTAGAGGTTGATTTAGGGGTTGACTTAGAGGTTGACTTAGAGGTTGACTGAGTGGTTGACTGAGTGGTTGATTTAGGGGTTGACTTAGGGATTGACTGAGGGGCTGACTGAGGGGTTGACTGAGAGGTTGATTGAGAGGTTGACTGAAGGGTCGACATATTGGACACAATATTTGGTGAATGATTTGTAGGCGAGTGTTCAGTTGTGGCCCATATTTCTGTGGATATTTCAGTGATTGATTTCTGTGTTAAATCTACTCTTAGTTTCACTCTTGTCTGAGATATGGTTGGAATCATTTTTAATATATTCTGTCTCTCATTCAAACTCGGAATATCTGAATCTTCAGAATAGTCGGAGTTATCCCTATAATCATTGTATCCATAATCGATAGGTTTAACCAATGAATTAGAACTGACATAAAATAAGACACAAATTATTGAAAATTTTTTCATTTTCTTCACTTTTAGTGAAACTTTTTTTCAATAAACGGCTATAAATTATAATTTAAATTATATTTTCATTTATTAAGTTTTTTCAGTTAATATCTAATTCCGTTAATTAGTATTATTAGTGTCCGACAGAAAAATACCGAATTTGTAACAATTGAAATGTGAGTTCATTTAAATTTAGGGACTAAAATCTGTAAAATTTGGGCATTTATTCTAGATACTTGTTTGTCTAAGACTAATTATACATAATAGACCCCACAGTCGGGCTCACTTTTAAGGCCCGAAACCGAAAAAATTAAATCAGAAAACCCGAAAAAACCGAAAATATCAAAATTTAGCCCTTTTTTGCTTTAATTTCTTATCAAATTTACTATTATTTCACTTAAATAATTTTTCTAAAACCCGAAAAAAACCGAAATTTTAAAAATAAAACCCGAAACCGACTATTGGTGACCTGGAACTAGAACTGACCCGACTCTGGCCTCTAATAATGCTATTTATAAATATTTTTGGAAGAAATTTAATATTAAGAATATATTACAAAATAATATTTTATTATTAATAACTAAATTCATTCATTTTTCGGATTTTCAGACTTTTTATATTAAATAATATTTATTTGATTTTAATTACTAATAACTAATAATTAATTTATATTATAGTTTTAGAAATAAATTGACTCTCATTTAAGAATTCTTAAAAAAATTATTATAGAAATTATTATAGAAATTATTATAGAAATTATTATAGAAATTATTAAAGAAATTATTATAGAAATTATTATAGAAATTAAAATTAAAAAGACTTTCGTCTCATTTTTAAATAGAAATTTATTCAAAAGAATTAATTTTATTTATGAAAATATATTCAATAAATTAACTTAAATGAAAATCCAAATGAAAAATATGCCTTGATAAATCTAATATTGAATATTTACGATAAAAGTCTCTTCGATCGCGCCATAAATAGCCATCAATTGCTTCCAAAACAATAACAAAAGAAGAAATAAAGAGTCCTAATGTCCACAAATATATAATATACTGAAACACTTCTAAATTCATTCCTTTTTTGTCTTTTTCTAAATGTATCTGAAAATCATTTCTTTTGTTTCTGGATATGTTATTTCTCATTGATATCCTTTCCCAATGATATAATTGTCCGCTCGATTCGAGTCGTCTAATGCTTTAAAAGTAGAGAAATCAAAGAATAAAAATAACTTTTATTTTAAAGAATAAAAAAAAGTAAATAAAAGCTTACATTCGATTCAATTGATTTTTGATAATAAAATTCTTGGGAACACCAATAGTCAACTGTTCCATCAAAAAACTTGATTTGTCGCTCTTTGGCGGCAAATATAAGAACTGAGGACCAAAAATGGCGGCGCGACCATTGATTATAAGTCTGGGACATATATAAGTCAAATGTGGTCTATTGGTTAACATCATTTGAAGGGCACTATTCGTTGTATTAATAGCGAGAAGTCGTTCTCCGATCACATTAAGAGGGGATGTATTTATTTCCTAAATATAATGAAATCAGTAATTCTCCCTTCAAATAGTAGATTTTAACCTTTATCAATTTAAACAAATCTCCGCCACCAAATGTCGATGGTTTATAGCGACCATTTTTGACTGCGACCGCCAATTGGGTTACACTCGTTATCTCCGGTTTGGGCAAAAGTTCACTCATTAATAGAAAGATTACCGACACATAACTGTTTGATAGGATTAAACCAAATACAAACCAAAGGCCTGCATATAAACGAAGTGTTTTTGGAATAGTTGGGGCTCCTAATTAAACATCTTGTTTAAAATGAAAGCTAATTTTTATAGAAAGGAATAGACCTTGCTGCAATAGTCCTCGAGCCACAAATAAAAGAGTTGTACTCATCTGTTGTTTTACTAATTTCATGAGCGCTGATGAAATTATAATTAAAAATATAAGACATAACCAGACCTCCCAACCAAAGGGTGCGATCAGTAGTTTATTGGCATTAATTGAACTCTTTTTAGTCATTCGCATAACGAAAGTAATATCCGTATGAAAGTATGGAGTCGTGAAGTCAACCACTTTTAGTCTTGAATTGGTAGCCGTCATATCTCCGATCGCAATATTAGCCTTTTTGTCCACAATTTGGCCAATCATTCCTGACCAAGAACCATTTTTAAGTGGTTTTCCCCACTCAGAATTTGATGAAATAAAATGATATGAAATATTCAATAATTCAGAAATAGTTTTAATCAAATAGTAATCGATTCCATCACTTATTTGACCTTGTTCATTTGTATAAAAGAATGGAGGATTCTAACCAATTGTTTTTAATGAAAAAATTAATTTTTATAATAAATAAGGAAACAAACAACAAACCGGGTAATTGGCCGCCACTATTAGTTTAAAAGTCTTATTCATAATTTCATTAATTTTTAAACAAAAAAAGTTATCATTTGTTGATTCCATAGAAATAAAAACAAAACATTTTTAGAATTAATTTTAATATAAAAATATGTTTAGTTTTCAGATCACTTTTATAATACTTTGATCTCAAACAGATTTTTATGAAAATTGTGTGAAATATTTCTTTTAAAAATATTAAGTATTAATATTAGATTTTTATCGATCACTAAATTATTATTTGCAAACAAAATGTTATACATTTGGACCAAAACTTTGAAATACTATTCTATTTATAATTAAGAGTTTGATTGACTTCAGAAACGATTACAAAAACCATAAGAATTTTTGAGTCAAATATCGATACAATTATTGTGACAACAATTGACAAAATTGTATTCGTAATTACAGTAATTTCTAAGGAATTACTTTCAAAATAGTATTTTAATCTATCGATCGCTTTATAAATAGTCATAAGATATGAATTATTCAATTTTATGGAAATAAATTAAGATTATCAACAAAACGAACTTTTGTTGAAAGTTCGTTTTGTTGGCAATAAGTTAAGTAAACTTGCATATCAAATGAACTAGATCAATTTTTTATTGATTTACAATATTCTAAAATCTATTATCACTTTGAATGCAAAGACAAACCTTCAAAACAGTTTAATATAATTTTAAAATTGAATATAAATTAAATTTGAATTCAGGGCTTATTTAAAGTCCACTAATTATTCATTGTTTCAAAAGAACTCAATATTAATGACTTCTTTTTCATAATTTTTAGTCAAATATTCTCTAATTTGAATGATATCTCTGTTCAGCCATTTTGCAGTTATTCTTATCCTTTCGATAGAAGTTTCAATACTTTTATCGATACCAGTAATAAACCTTGATCCAAAATATGTATCAAATTCATTGGCCTTATCTTCAGATGAAAATTTCTCAATAAAATTCTGAATCATTTAAATAAAAATTATTGAATTTTGAAAGAATTCTAATTGAATACCTTAATTAGCATGTTCATTCCTGCTGATGTCGAGCCAAACATTCTTTGATATTCAATGAAATGTTTTTCAAAGTGTTTCCACGTTTTATCCCTTCCTAGCATTGAATGACATAAACCGGTTATAATTTTAGTGCTATCAATAAATCGGATGTTTTCCTAAAATATTGAAATTTGAGTTAAAATTATTTCATATTTTATTCAATAACTGACAGAAAGAGAAAAATCTAAAACTTTTAGAATTCTTTCTTTTACTGAAGTCGAGATCAAAGCAGTTATTAAATGATTTCTTTTAACCGGATTTCCAGCAGTTTTGTAGAGCTAAACACAATTTTATTGAAATAAAACTCATTAAGTAATTAATTATTAAATCATTAGATGACTCACTTCAAAGAATTCATCAAAAGTTTCTTGGTCACAATTACTGCCAACAATTTTGTAAATAATGACAATCATTTCTTCAGTTAAGTTTCCTACGTTTCCATTCCTTATATTTTCAAATCGTTTAAACCCTTCTTTAATAGTTTTTCTATCTTTAAAAATGGCCAACAATTCGATAATTTGTGGTCTGAGTCGAGTAACTCTCATGTCTTCTTTACTTTTAATGTCCCAGCCCAATTTAGTGCCCAAACGAGATAACATTTCTCTACCAAAAGACCAAAAGTTTTCCCTCAGATCAGTGTCTGATAAGAGGAGATCCAATTTCCTCATAAGGGCTAAGATATAGTTCCAAACGGCAGAGTTGTCATCATTTTTATAATGCAATAAATATTTGAGTCCAATATGTGTTGAGACTCGACCCGATTGGATCATTGCAAACAAATCGCTCACAATATTCAATCGATCCATAGCTGGCATTGATTTGTCAGCGATTGAAAGGGCGAATCTGTCCAACATATCCGATGAATAATGAACTCTGAAGAAACCGTTGGAGTTTTGGTTGAGTTTAACCCATTCCCATTCCAACACATTTTTGATCTCATACTCCATTTCTTTGGTTTTCATGAAAATCTCTGACGACGACATAAAAGGACTGAATTGATTAATGGTTTGAATGGGTATTTGCCAGGTATAGTTTGAATTATTGCTCGGCTTTTCAATAATCATGAATTTTTCCTGACTTAGAGTGAGAATACGATTCTTTCCGGAGTGGCGTTCCTTAACCTGTAAATTACTTTACAGTTATAACAAAACTTGTCATTTGATGGGTAATTACATTGATGACAGGATATCCCTTGTTTTTAGCCCAAGTGTCCACTAAACCCGTAAATTCGAGTTCTTTGATCTCTTCAAAAGTTTTCCAAAAGTGTGAGGACTTCACAGACTTATATGAATTGTCAGCTAAAAAGTGTCGAACGCCGTCTCTGAATGTCTGAATCGATAAACAAATGGTTTTATCATTCATTCAATTATTTATTTAAAGAATTCATTATTTTATTGAACTCTTTATTGAAGTCAAATACTGAGGAAATAAAAACTTTAAACTCAGAAATCATTGAAATGAATCGCAATTTTTTGGTTGATTTCATAAAGATAAAGAACATGAAAGAGCATGGTTGTATTAAATGTTCAAGGGCAATAAGAAAACAAAAGAGAGATAAAATCAATTTGAAGATTATTTGAGAAGTATGTGTGCAATACCTGTTTGCCGACCCATACGCTCAACATTCTCATTATGGCCGCAGACTTTTGAAATGAGATGTCATTGAATTTCTGATTGATTTCTGAGGGAAAGTCGACTTTAATTTCGATGGGATTTGCATTCATCAAAGTATCCAATTCTAAAGCGTTTTGATAGTCATTTGTGACAAAGTTTTGCCATACTTTCCAATTGGGAAACATTATATCAATCGCTTCGTTTTCAATATAAGTGGCAAAGCCTTCACTAATCCACATATCATTCCAAGAGTCAAATGTCACTAAATTTCCTAACCATTGATGAGCCAATGCGTGTGCGATCACTACCGCAACGGTTCTCTTTTCCTCATCAGAGGTATAATTAGATACAAGAATTTGACTTTCAGTAAAAGTTATTAAACCCCAGGTTTCCAATGAAGAGGGAAAGTCTGATATTGAGATCAAATCCAATTTAATCAAAGGATAGGAACAATTAAAATAAAATTTGTAAAACATTAGGAGTCTTGACGTCACTTCTAATGCAAAGTTTCCCTCATCTCTCCTCCCGAGTGGAGTAAATACTCGAATCAAAACTTCTTCGTCTTCAGTCAACTTTTCGATGTAATCGAATTTTCCCACGACTATTGCCATCAGACCCGTTGTCATCGGAGGGGATGTCTCGAAACGGATTTCATCGAAATAAGGATTATATTCTCGCCGTCGCTTTTCGTTCATATTTGTTAAAACCATATGATTTCGTGGAGTGACTAAAGTTAATTCAATCATTGCCTTAAACGCCGGTTCGTCCCAATTGGGAAACGCTCGACGAGAGTCTGTCGGACCGAAATCAGTGACGGCTATCATTCCCTGTTCGTCATCTACTGCCTGATTATATCTGTAGAAACCGGTGACCATACTGTTTATATTGCCGTTGAAATGTATGGTAAGGTTTCCCTGTCCTCTGTCTAAATACTTATAGAACTGAAGAATAATCGTTTGTTTCTCCGGACACGAATAGATTGCCTTTACTTCCACTACAAATAAAGTTTAAAATAAAAGTTCAAATGTTTGACTCTTACCTCTTAATCTTCTAGTCATAAACCAGGCACTTTCAATATCCAAACCGAGAGAATTAAGTTCAATGATGTCAGTTCTGTTGTGAATCATAACTTGAATGAGTTCTTTACCAAAAAATCGATAGCGATTCAGTTCTGACCGAAACTTTATTCTATATTTGATCGGAGTTACTGTTTTGGGTAACCGATAAAAAGTACTGTTTGGCGACACATTCCTATCACATATAGAAACAGTTCTGTCGTATCGATAGGACTCAAGAATTCCAAAATTTGAAACTAAAAATGTGAAGAAAACTATAAAGAACTTCATATTCCTATGATTTGTATTGAATACAAATAAACTGCAGGACATTAGACTTGATTCTAACGCTTCCATACAATAGAATCGACTGATGTCTGAGTTTCTGAAATTCTGATAAGAATGGCTTTATTCCATTAACCAGTTGTCGGACCAGAACTCATAGAAAGTGGTAATGAACTCATTGAACGATTCACTTAACTCTTGAAGAAAGCATTTGATTCGCTCTTAAATTATACTCATTGTTGCAAACCTGGGGTTAATAAAAGATGAGAAGAAGGGGTTATATATCTCTATATTTCTCACGTTTTGGTCAGTTATTTGACTCATTTAAAAGTATTTCCAGTGAGTTATTCCCTGGAATTTATGGAAAAAGATCTGTAAAAATATGCTCCGATTCATAACAGCTTTTCATATTAAGCTATTCTTAAATTTTACATTAAATGCGTTTCTAATGATTGCTTCACGTTTTGAGTCAAACGTTTTTATATCACGAATTCTTCAACAGTTCGTAAACGGAGAGGCAATCGATCCCTAACCAAATACCTAACCTTTAAGTCATTGCATCGAAAAATTGAATAAATTTAAAGAAAAAGTTAAAAGTTTCAATGTTTCAGTGACCCATTGGTTCACAAAACTTTTAAATTGATATTTTTTTAACTTCTGTCAGAAGACTATCCTTGGAATCAGTGATTGAGTTGATGTCAAAATACTTGAATTATAATAATATAAAAGTGCCATAAAATGATTGTTTAAAGTATTTATAAATTGAATTTAAATAATTCATGAGAATTGTCTTAAAAGACATCTTAACCTTGACTTTCAAATATTGATTCTTTTGTCTTCACATTGAAGTCAATAAAACAAATTTCATTTTGTTGTCAATATTTACGCCAATTATAAACATTAAGCAATCATTTAATCATTTCATTATAAAACTAATGAATCGAATAAATTATCTTAAAGTTAATAAAAAAGAGAATAATCTTATTATTATTATTATTATCAAGGTATGTTAGTATATTACATAGTAAGATTAAATAAGTTAGCAAGATAGTTTCTTACTCTTTAATTCCTAATGCAATAAAATTTATGACTGAATTAATAAAAATTAATAAAATAAAAATGAAATGACTTTATTGTCAAAATTTGTGAAAAATTGCAAATTTATACGAAAAAAATAAAGTAAATAAATCATAGATTGTATTCAATATTAGTGGTCATAGTTTTATACTTTTGATGTGAGAGTTCTGCGATATAACGCGCGACTATGACTCTATGGTTTTCCTCTTTCTTTTTGGTCTCGATTTGCATTTCATTCATTTTTTTCTTTAATTTATCCAATTCTTCGATTAAATCGTTGTTAGTTTGTTGTAGACTTTGAAAATCATTTAAAATAATGTCTATTCTTTGGTTTTGTTTCAAAATCGATAACTCCTTTACTTCGATCTCTTCTTCACATAATTTCCATTTTGTGTATAAAGTAATAGACATTAAATCACTTTGTCTTACATCCAGTTTATAACTCTTCAACTTTTTTCTTAAGTATTTATCATTTTTAATAAAAACAGTGACAGTTGCATAGCACAGCATAGTCAGGTGTGCCCTCTCACCGCTTTCTAGTATTTCAGTGACACTTCTGTTTCGGCCCAAATCGATTCCTTGTCTTCTGAGCCATTGTTTTATAAATGAATAATTAGTTTTGCGTTCAAAATATAAATCAAATGCATTATCAAAGCTCTCCATTATTTCCACTAAAACTGAGCCATCCTTTAGATCCGATAAACTGTCGATTGGGGCCGACAGACAATCCATTGATTTTAGTAAACTATTAATTAATGAACAGCAAGTGTTCAATACTGTTGTCTCCACGATATCCATATCAGAGGACAAAACTTCCCATTATTTTACAGAAGAAAATATTTGACATTTTTTTAAAACTTTGCCTCAAACAAAGTCAACACTAAAGTGGTATTCACTTATAATCAATGAAACTCCGGTAACAAACTTTACAAATACTGATTATTCACTCAATTAATGGTAATTATCTGTTGCTATGCTTTAAGATTAGCTCAAATTAAATACCAGAATAAATTATAACTCATTTAATGAGTATAAATAGTATTTAGCGCTCGACAGCACTAAATGAGTTAAATTTCATTGACATTAATAATAGTTTTCAGTTGAGGTATTCCACAACCAATTCATTCAAAAAACTTATAAATATTATATAAAAATTAAAATAATTTCAATAATATTTTTTCAATTTATATCTTTTACTGAAAAAAGGTTTTATTTACATATTTTTTAAATAAGAGAACAAATCAGACAATGAGTTATAAAATTACAGAAATATATCAGATTTAAAAAATAATAATTTATGAAAACAATAGTAGAATTTGTATTAATATTTTAATATAAATTAATTACCGACGAATAAAACAATTTGATTCTTGCAATAATATTGCGGCACATTTTTGTTGAGATCTGGTGTTCAGATGAGTTAAGATTTAATTTATTTAAATAATAATTGTATTAATTAGTATCGAAGGACTCAATGATGTGAAACCAATTATATGATTATAGAGTTGAGTCACTCCAACAAATTGAAGAATATTTTCTAAATTTAATACAATTATTGATTTATCCATTATTTCGATTATAATATTAACCAATAGATCAATGAATAGCGATAACAACATAACTTTAATTCAAAATTCACTCTTTGAGTCTTCGAGTATTCTTTTCTCTCCAAAGCGAAATAATAATGAGCAAGAGCAGATAATACAAATGAATCAAATGAACTGAATTATAATGACTTTTTGAATCATAAATCAATAGTTATTTGATATAAAGGTTTGAGTTTTCAATGAATCGTTGAGTGAATAACTAATAATTTATTATTCAATTAAAATGTAATTCAATTGAAGAGTTTGTATGAAATGATTCTAATATTTAAAACTTTCATAAATTGTTTGCATCGAATGAAACACAAATGAAAAACTTTTACTTAAAACTAAGTTTTGACTTCACTCAGACATCTCAAGTGTAAGAAAAATGGGATTTTTGTCGACAATGAGAGCATTATTGACACCATTTCCTCCTTTAAGTGTTCACTGATCACAAGGACGGCTACTTTTAATAAGAACTCGACTTTGAAACAATCGTTTCTTCAATCATTCAAAACAGAAATTAATTTATTTTAAATAATTGTTTTCAAATAAACTTTGAAAAGTCATCAATTATTTTATAAATGAACTCATGTTTTACTAATTTTTTATGAATAACAAATGTTATTTACTATTTCTTATATTAAACTTTAAAGGAATTCCTAAGAATTGGGAAAATTTTCGAATTAACTTATATTTAGTCCAAATTTTAGAGAATTATTTCGATGAATACTTGATCTCAATTTGTAGTCCACAGAGAAATCTACTTAATTCTACTCTCAAATATAGGATTTTACTTTTAAACAAATTATAGTAAAGAAATCAAAACTTAATTTTATTATTTCATGTGTGATATCATTAAAAACAATACTAAATATGAAATTATATAACATTTTTTATGGGAAAAAAAATATGAGATCAAAGTTTAAAAAGTGAGTGAATGTGAAGTGTTTTACATTTGTAAATGAACTTGATATTTATCAAATAGACAAACCAAAAAATAATTGCTTAAATACTTTGAGTAAAAAGTTTAAGGACTGAGAATTTCCCTTTTATTTGGGTTTTTAGTCAATCAATTTGATAGTAATAAGAATTTCCTCGTTTATTGTCTCATGAAATTAATTTTTTTTTGAAAACATATAATATTTGATTTCAACAGTCAATGCTTTAAATCAATTAAATGATTTCATTACTCTTATCTCAAATAAAAAATATATTTTATTAATCAAATAAATGTTAAATTTTTTTAGATTAAAGTCTGGCACAGAATGAAAACAATAGATTTTATAGAATTGTTTCAATCCCTGAGTCTATAAATCCAAATCTGTTTATTGTCTGATTTTTTGAGAACTATTGACACAAAAAGGCACTAAAATATTTGTGAAGAGCATATAAGGAATATCTTGAACATTTTTATTATCTAATTTGAATCTAGATAAAATATTGAAAATGAATTTATATTGAAATGTTTTATAATGAATACAAAATATTAAATAAATACAAAAAGAAAAGTAGAAGTGATATAAAAATGATGGGTAAGTGACCTCAAGCACAGGTGTTTCCAAATGTTAAAAGTAGTCTGGTTACTTTATGCTATACCTCTGTATTGAACAAAACATTGTTTTTAATTGAAAAGTATTGTACCCATTGTTCACATCTTTTACTTTTATTCAATTGAAAGGAATTCTCGCGATTTTAAGTTTAAAAAGTATTGAATTAATTTTTAAACGAATAAAAAGTTTTGATTTAAATTTAAGACAAATTCTTTTCAATTATTATGTCTTTGAAAATCTTAATAAATGGTATCTAAACCGGGTGTTATTATATTTGGAAGAAAAGGTCATTTGAATGATGAAAAGAAACAAAACTATCTTAAGATTAGCGCCGAAGATATTAGAAAAGAACCGGAGAGTAAACTAACAGAAAAGAATATCATTAAAAAAGGCCTTTTTGGTAGTCCTTCCGAACCCAATGAGATCTCCAAATCAGAATTAGATGATCACCTAATAGACCAAGATATAAGATATTTCTTAACATTTTGTTCATTAATATATTTGGTTCGAGGCTTACATATGTTTTATCGAATAGTTCAAGAGATCCAAAGAACTAAATTCTTCTATGATTTTGATTATCATTTGACCTTCTTTTTGTTGGACACATTCTTCACAATTATACTCTTCATTACATCAACCAATGGGTTCTTCTTTTGTTGGCGAATGTTTTCTAGTTTTGCGTATCCATACCTAATATCAATGAGTTTAAGCGCTTCTTTAATGGCAGTAAGGATTATTGTCCCACTTTTTGTTGAAAACATGAGTCAGAGATAAACCAAATTTCAATTTATATAAACATTTGTTTTCTATTTTAATAGACGAGAGAATATCAGAGACTATAATTGACAGTACATTTAATGTCATTAATATAATCATTACTTTCTGTATAACTAAACTTTACGCTCAGATCTTAGAAACACAAAGAATTGTCAAATACGAACCGGACTCTATAGAAATCGATGGCAAACATTATGAAAGAACTATATCTGAAGACATAATACTCTATTGTTTAAAAAAAGAAGAGATAGGAATAAAAAAACACAATTCCAATATTTAACTCAATTTATTATATAATTAATGATTTTAAGGGTTTTTTTTAATGAAATTTATTTCTTTTAATAATTATATGACATTATTTAAACAAAGTATCAATAAATGTAATAATTCTGACTTTTAAATGACTTTAAAAAAAAGGAATTGCTTTGAATTAATAGCATTTTAAAGATAAGTAACTCTTTCTCTGTAATACTTTTTGAAGAGGGGATGATTCACGCCGTGAGTAATTCGAAGGTGTTTTTCAACTGTTTTGTATTTGATCTGACACGTCCACGGAATGTAATAAAGAGTATTCCGATGAATACGACCCCACCATCTCTGGACTATCATTTGTTGAAATAGTTTATAGGAAAAGGAGGGGTCAAAGCCATTGTTGAAGATCTTCTTCTCAATTTTGAGCACTTTTTCAAAGATTGAATAACACTGATCCCAGTCTCGAATACTTGGGTTCGAATGCAAATGATCTAGATCCAATTCCTGTGCCAAAAATTTCATCAAATACTCATATTTCTGGTAATTGACATCAGAATCCAAATTATAGTAACATTTATCGCAATTACAGTTCAAGAAATATAAGTTCTTTAAATCATTGTTTCGTTTAATTTTGCTCTGATTTAAACGAACATAACTTCTGGTGATTTCTGTGTTAATAGACATCGATTTCATTGATCTCAACTGAAGGACAAGACCTGAAAACAAACCAAATTTATAAACAATCGATAAATGAATTTAAAAACCATTTGTAATGATTGCTGTGTTTGGAATACATGAGTGACTGATAGACATGAGTTGAGGATATAATCCTCGACCGATGGCCGCCGGATAGTAATCCTCTTCTGATGGACTTAACGTTTCGTACGGATACCATTTGAACGAATAACTGATAGGAGAAGAAGTGATTATTGTATACCACTCGAAGAGTTCTTTTGGATTAAAATCAATTTCATATTCTTCGAAGTGTTTGAAAATGATATTAAAATGAAATTTAAAGTCTGTGATCACATCCAATGGAATTCCATTCTTCATGTCTTTTATGTTGACTTCAATATCGTTGAGACAAACTTCTGAGCCATCGATTAAACTATACTTTCTTATCGCAAACATTGGATCAGATTTAAGATAAAGATATAAACGAATGAGAAGTCTTTCGATCCAATTGGGGTTATTGTCCTCAAACTTCTTTGTGGCCAATATTTGGCACTCATTTCGATGGAATTCCGAATCCAATGACTGACAGTTTTGGTCGCAATAATACATTTGATTGCAATGAAGACATGACTCCAAAGATGTCGAGTATTGGATGCAATGATCGCAATGTCTTCCTTTGAAATCATCGAAAAGAATGTGAAGAATGGGTTTTGTCTGAATCACTACTTCTCCACAATTGTATGATCGGACAGAAAAAGTCTTTTTCTTCATTTTTCCCAATAATTAATTAAAATCTTTGCTTTAATTCAATGATTTCTTTCGATTAAAAATTCACAAAATTTTGGCGCAAAAAAACAGATATAACACAAAATAACGTCAAAAGAGACGGCCTTTCATTTATATTTCAATATTTGATTGCAGTCTTTATTACAGTCTTTAGTGTTATTTCAAAAAACAATTTTTTCTGAAACAAATTATTTATAGATTCAATGTCTTATGTTTTCTAATGTTTCAAAACATAGAAATAAGAGATTAAAGAGTTTTATATTTTTGTTATTTTTCTATAATTAAAGAGAATAAAACTTGACTTACATTTAAATATTTGATTTAAAAAACTTTGATTTTGTCGGACAGTTTTGAAACTGAAATTATCGGCTCATAAGCAGAGAAGTCAATACATTTGAATGCTTTAACTTAAAGGCTTTAAACTTTAAACTTTAAGCCAATACACAACTCGAGCCCAGATAGAGATGGAGAGGGAGGGAGAGAGGGAGAGAGAGAGAGAGAGAGAGAGAGAGAGAGAGAGTCGATACTAGAGTTCTAATTTTATTAGCGATTTAGTGTTAATTTATTGTGAAAACTGATCCTTAAAATTGTTGACAACTATTTCTGTTTTTTGACAAAAGCTTATTGGACAGAATGAGAGGTGACTCATATTAGATGAGCTCAAATATCTCTTAAATGTTCAGTTTATGAATAGTATTAATTGAATACATTTCTCGTATTTATTTTAGAAATTTTCATTTGTTTTAATCTTTTTATTATAAAAGATTTATACAACTATTAGTATAACTCCTTTACATTAAATTGTTATCAATCAGTGAGCGATTCGCTAATACAGTGCGCGTCTTACCAATAGGTTTGGTCAAACAAAGGGCTCTAATTCGGGACTCCTTTGAACAATTGAGT
>JAQFZM010000082.1:0-59391 GCA_034695785.1 Galumna obvia
AGAGAGAGAGAGAGAGAGAGAGAGAGAGAGAGAGAGAGAGAGAGAGAATAAATTATCGATTGTTCTGACTTTTAAATTGAATGTAAAAACGTTTCTAAACTATTTTAAAGGTTTGTTAGTTAAAGTCAAAAAACATTTAAATTAAATGAGAAAAGAGTTTTTATAATTAAGTTTTCTGTTAAGGAAAGGTTAACTGAATCATGAATTTTTCAGAGCAATTATTTTTCTCTTCCAATGGATTCGCTTTATATTCATTTCTATTAATTAATGGAAGAAAATTTTATGTGTTTTTTGTTTTGTATTTCAATATTTTTTTTATTCTTTAGTTAAAGTAAAACGACATTTAAATTACATAACTTAAGCTCAGTTACGACAATAAACAAGATTCTAATCAGAAGAAAATCTGAAGGAATACGACTCGAGTCAAGAACGCGACTAAACATATTTGATTTCAATTATCAGATAATCTCTGATTGGATTCATTCAAGTTTTTCCTTTCATTTGAATAAACTTTTGATTAGTTGAAGGCTTGAAATAATTGCAGAAAAAAATTTCAAATCATTTTTTTCACACTTTCGTTGAGAATTTTGTTTATCATTTATTTAAAAAGTTGTAAACTTATCTATGAAGTTCTTCTTTCAGTCATTGAGAAAAATTCTCTGAAAATCCCACCAAAAGAATAGTATAGTTTTGTCATAACTATATTAAAAGACTTATTTTTTAAAAGAAAAGTTAAATATTTTATGAAAAACATTAATATCTTTATCTCTTTTATAAAAGAGATAAAAACCTTCAAAAATAAAGAGTTTTAAAGTTTAAATAAAGGGCAAATCAGTAGCTATTAATATAAAAAATTACTAGATTATTCAATTTTTTAGAAAAATTTGAAAGGGTTTCACTTTTTGAGGTCTCATCTCATTAATAATTGATATATTTTATATTTATGCTCTCTTTTCATAAAATTAAATAATTTAAAGTAAATCTAATTTTAAGATTTTTTAAAAGTAAAACATTTTAGCATTTCTTTTGAAATAATTTTTTAAAAATTCAAAGATTTTCCAAATGAAGGATCAAATTATTAATTAATTGAAGTGAAAATTGAAATAAAAATTAACGAAATTACGACAAATCTTATATACGGCTGAAAATTTGACATTTTTTCTGTCTATTAGCAAATAATTTGAAATTTTAATTTAAAAGAAATGATAATTTTTGAGAATTATTTATGTAATCGATTTTTGAAGTTATCATTAATTGACTTAAAATTAAAGTTCTGAATAAATTTTAAAGGTTTGGGTGATATTCAGAGTGATATTCAAAATAATAATTGCAGTGATGTCCACAACAATCAATAGACTCAATGTATTAATGGCTCTAAAAGTATGAAAAATCCATCGTTTTTCTTGATTTTATCTCAAAATTATAGCTCTTCCTTTTGAATGCACTCCGGGGTAATATTACTGGACATTTGTATGTGGGAGAGGATTATGAAGAGATAAAATGAAAAATGAGAGCCTTTTTTCTTAATTATAGCCATAATTTTTGACATTTAATTTATATGTTTTGAATTATTAAAGCATAAAACGTAAATAAGTTTCAAAGAAGATGGTTGCCAAATCACCTATCACATATTTTATCTGATTGGAAATAATGTTGTTAATTGGTTTTTAATTAAATCTTCTCAAAATTGATGGTCTCTGAAATGGACCTTGTTTATGCCTGATGTGATCTAATAAAAAGATAATTCAATTCAATAACAAATTTGAATCAATGTTTAAGAAATCATCAAAAAATTGAAGGAATTTTTTGGTTCATTAATGAAATAAAAACACTTTTCTTAAGAGAAATTTAATTCTTAATTAAAATAAAAAGCAAAAAGAAATTTGTTTAGGATAACTGATAACTTGTTAAAATAAATACTTGAATTTAAGTTCTGTTATCATCAAATGTTTTTGGGGTAAAAGTATTTTCAGTGAACTCAATGTAAAATAGATAAAGGATTAAAACAAATTTAATATAAGAAAAGTAAATGTTTTTAATAAAATTTATCAAAAAATTGATTGATTTTCCAATGATTTCAAAACGTATTTGTCATTCACTTCCTTTGGGACTCAGATCTTATCGTCATTTTATTTATGAAATTTTTTAGGTTTAGTTTTAAATAATTTTTATTTATATTTGGAGGTAAAAGTAATCACAAATTTAAATCAAAAGTCATATATATTTTATATGACTCTTTTTACTGATATTTTAGCAAAGAAAACAAGAAAATCAAGCAACTTTTCTAATTGCGAGTTATATTTAGTTAAATATTTAATGTAATGAATGAAAACGCATTTAAATATTTTTATCTTTCATTGAAAACAACATAAATAAGACATAAATTGAAATATTAGTCGCAAATTGAAAATAATTTTCAAATTTAAAGATATATTTAATTGAAAAATAATAAAATTCTAATAAGAAATGAAAATTCAGTAAAAAATATCAAATTTAAAGTAAAACTATTTTACTTAATATTAGTTAAATCGGAAAATAATACTCATTAAAAATATATTTGAATCCTATCTATATATTATATATATAACTATATTATATATAAAGAATTCCTGCAAAACGTGTCAGGAATTCATTAAATTAATTTTATTTATATTAAGTTTTGAAACTAATTTATAATCTGAACCATCAAATAAAATGAAAATTTGCGGATATTTTTCCCTAAAATATGATTGATTTCCTCAAAATAAATGGCGAATAGTCTTCAAATTTTGGTTGAATCTATTTTTTTATGAATATTTAAATATAAAGATATTAAACAAAATTAATTTAAATATTTATTAAGAAAAAAAATTTTAATTTCAAAGCAAAAGTCAATTACTTTTCATGCAATACAATCAACTCTTTTAGTAATATAATATCGAAAAGTAATTTATTCTGAAAATCATTTACTAAAACCGATGAAATGGCAAAACAATTGAAGGCTAACGCCAAGAGCCTCAAGTCGTGAAAATCTCTGACAGCTTAGACCTAATCTTAAAGTAATTCTGATTTAATGAAAAAATTTTGAATTTTATTATTTTATGAATTTTTGGCCAAAACATTGCCCTCACATTTAAAGACTAAACACTTTATGTCTGAGAATTCTCTTTAAAAATAATCCATAGAAAGAAGAATAAAATAATATCTGGAATAACCAAGATAATATAATACAATTCATAATTCATCAATTAATTAAAGAGAAGTGAAAGTCAAGAATTTGGAAGATTTAGTTATCATTCAATCAAAACATAAAAAGATGGCATTTTTGATAATACAATGTATAATTTGACATTCATTACAATTAATATTATTTAAGACATTTTTTTTGCTAATTAAAAATGAAACCAATTTGGGGTTATCTATCAAATTCAATCTTTAAAAGCAATACAAATAGTAGTTATAAATTACAGTAAAATATTTAAAACTTTATTTTCTTCCGTAAAGATATAAATCTATATTATTATCTGCACGAATAGATAATCTTGGCCATCCTTTTTAAACATAGAGGTCTGAGCCTTCTATTTAACTGACATTTAAGGTATTTAATGAATTTTAAAAACAGTTTCTCTCCAATAATTGAATGATTTTTCTTTGTCTACAAATCATTGGTATTTATGGTGTAATCGATCACATGTTCTCCAATTCCTATCACTTTAAGGTCGCGACTCATTTCCCTTAATTTAAATGTTTTAAACGTTTAATATTTATTTTTATTGAACTTAAATTAAATTCTTTCAATAAATTATTAAAATTAAAAGATATTTCATAAATGAAAAGTAAAATCAAAAAAAATTGTCTGAAAACAAATTCAACAGAACTGAGGATATCTTCCAAAAAAACTTATCATATGATCGAAATCAAGATTATTCTCAAATAATCAATAAATATCTCTGGAAATAATTTTCGCTAAATTTATCAAAAATAAGTAAACTAGAACAATTCTTATTTTTTGATTCTCTCCATCGATCTCCCCCTACAATGTTTAACTTAGTTAATTAGCTAGCTCAATTAATCAAAAATGAATTCAATTAACTCTTTTATTATTAGTTAAGATTAAGTCAAGTTTTCATTAAAGAGAAATAGTTTTCTTTTCAATAAAAATGAAATAATTTTGTTTAAATGTAATCAAAATCAAATCAATCTTTTGTTAGAATCCAATATTGAATTATTTAATCGATTTTTATTTCTAATATTTTTGTTTCAATTTATCAAAATCTATAACTAATTTGCATTGATTTTAGTCATCAACTTTTCCTCCATTTAATACTTGACATCATTTCAGATCCAAATGTAATATATTTGAGTTTTTCTCGAAAGTAATGAACGGTTTTTCAATTGAATCGAATTTTAAATCAAAGATAACATTTTCAGAGACAACTCATTCAAAGTTATGGTCCTATTATTGATAGGAAAAGCCATTCATATCAATAAAATCAAAGTTATGATCGTTATTATCACTGCAATCATTTAATGCTGGACTTGACTTCACTTTAATACAATTGAAGTCAGTCTTAAAGTTTGGCTAATGTTTGTTAACCCAATGGAAGGCATTTCATATGAAATACAGTTAGACTTTTAAACGATTATTAGTTTAATATTTTTCTTGAAAAGTGTTTTTTGTTTCTCAGAAATGCAATTAAATTTTGAATAACTTCTCTGAAATAATGGCTTATATTTATATTTATTGAATGATTATATCTTTACTAATGATTAACCAAACCTTGAAATAGAAATCAACTCAAAATCATGAAATAAGTCAATAATAGAGAAAATGAAGAGAGAATGAAGAGAGAATGAAGAGAGAATGAAGAGAGAATGAGAGAGAATGAAGAGAGAATGAGAGAGAATGAAGAGAGAATGAGAGAGAATGAAGAGAGAATGAGAGAGAATGAGAGAGAATGAAGAGAGAATGAGAGAGAATGAAGAGAGAATGAGAGAGAGAGAGAGAGAGAGAGAGAGAGAGAGAGAGAGAGAGAGAGAGAGAGATAGAGAGAGAGAGGGAGATCATTAGTATCCATCAAAAACACTTGAGAACTGTCTGAAAGTCAAAATTTTCAAAAATATGTATTCAATAGTTTTGCGGACATTTGAGTTGAATATGATTTGGAAAACAATTCAAAGAATTAGTGTTCAGCCAATACTTAATTGGTATGAAATCAGTTCTGCCAACAAATTGAGTGCATATCCATTATTATTGCAAAATCCAATAAAATGTTTTATTTTGTCCGAGAATTCAATTCAATGGCAAAACTAATGACGAAAAATATAGTATTCAAACATTTTATTGAATCTTAAATTGATTTTTTCAGTTAAAACATTAGTTCGTCTTTTATTTTGATGTTAATTTAATTGCCATAATTTTTTGCATAACATAACCTAATTTTAAATCAAAACTTTCCTAGATAAACAATTTTCAAAGTCATTAGCCATTTCTATAACTTATTTGAGTCGATCATAGAATTCAAATAAAACCTTAAGTCAGACCTCTATTAGGATTAATGATGTTATGATTGAATTATTGCCAATCATTACAAGAATCGAAAAAATATCGATTAATTGTCAACAAAATGAACACTAAATTCATATTTGATCCAAAAGAATGGCTCCAAAATGAAAGTAAAGATAAATGTTTTGTTTTAATAATTTATTTCAATTATATTTTGTGTTATTATAACTGACTTAACGACAAATAAGTCTCGAATTCAGACCAAACATTAAAATCAATCAAAAATCAGTAAAAGAAAGAAATAGTGAGAATTTAGGGCTCAAATTCTAACAATAAATACTCGAATTTAATAACTGCAGAGAATTAACTGTAAAAATGAGTGCAATATTTGAGTCCAATATTGACACATATTATCCCAATTGAATCCAATCTCTGATAATGAATTGTTTCACTGTTTTTCAGCTTTGAATCCAATTTTTGAGGTCATTCTTAAGATTTATTTCAAGGAAGATTATTTTGAACACATTTTATTGCACTTTACTTTTAAATACTTATTTGAAAAAAAGTAAAAAATTGTTTTCAATAATTTAAAAGAAAAACGATTTTAAAATAAAGTAAGAGTTATGTTATGTGCGTTCGAACCAATTATTTTCTTTTTATTAGATTAAGATTTAATCGATTGAATACCAATGAAAGTGAAAGTTATCAACAAAAATAAAGATACTTTCGATGACATCATTTGCATTTATTTTATTGCATGAATTCCTTGTATTTGACAGTCCAGTGATGTTCAGACTCTCATCATTTCATTCTCTTCTCATACATATTATATTTAAATTTAATAAAAGTATTAGATCATTAATTAAACATGGTTATTCCTTATTTTATATTCTTAAATTGTTATATGTCTATAGAAAGTTGTTTCCGGTCAGTTTTATAAATTATTACTCTGGGCATCACTTAAGTTTATAAATTCAGTTATAACTTAACTAATAAAGCAATGAATGCGCATATATTACAAAAGAAATTTTAATGTTTTTTATTTAATTTAATTCTAAATATTAAACTCTTAATGTTATTAATACTAAATGTATTTGAATTTATGGTAATTTCAGTGAACATTAGTTATAATCAATAATTTTTAAGACAAAAACAAAAGCGTAAATACAGTTATATTATATTATTTTATTATCCATTTTTTGAGATAAATTTGTTATAATTAATATTTTTTGAACAAATTAATTGCTCTTTTCTTTTGTGAGAACCATATCTTTTATAAATATTCATTCGTTAAGAGTTTAAACAAAGTATTATTATATTTCTGAAAATTATTAAATATAAATCAAAATAATGAACACACCTTGAATTAAGTAAACCATATATTCTTATTCACATCTTTAAGGAAAAGTTGTTTTAAGTGAAAAATTTTATTTAATATAAACATGGATGTTCATAAGATTACCATGGCAAACTATTATTATTATTTTTAATAGTTTATTCATTTATTTATTAATAAATTTTAAGCTAATGATAAATATATAGAAATTTCTAAAATTAAATTATCTATACTTTTATAAACGCATAAAATGGTGAAATCAATAGGAAATTGCGAAGAACCCCCAAATTTGATTCATTATTGAACATCTCTGGTATTAACTTTTTTAATACTTATGAAAACCAGAACTAAATGTTATGGAAAAAAAATACTTTTAATTAATAAATTATAATTTGGTTTTCATGAATAAAATAGAAATTTTATTTATTTTTATTATAGTTTAAGGAGAGTTGAGTTAATCTAATTTGTTTTCCAATACTTTTAATCTGTTTTAATACTGAAAAATAAAAGCATAAGAAATGAGATCGAATTGAATATTGATTAAACTCTTTGCAAATGATATGCTTTTGATTTCCGCCTTCGATTCGTTGCCTTTCTTTTGATTTTACGAAATAATGTTTTAAATAAAATTTATTTCATTGATTTTTTTCTATTTTTATTTCGGATATATTTTTGAAGTTATTCCGATTAAAATCAGCGCAATTAATGATTTTATTAAGAATTTATCTTGCTTAATTGCTGTTATATTTAATCAGAAAAACCTTTCATCTTATTTGAGATCAGATCTAAGAAAAAATCATTTTAAAATCATTGATCAAATAAAATTTCTGATCAAAAATTATTTACAAATTTTCAAAACTAATTGCGAAAGAAATGTGAGTTAAATCAAAAAAGTAATAAAACTAATAATCAAATAAATAATCAAAATTTATTCGATATTAAAAGCAAAATAAAAACATTATTAACAATAAGTTGTTTAACCGTAAAATTATTATATCTGAGACCTTATATATGCACTCAAATGTTTGGACTGAAAAAAAATAATTAATTACTGACTCTTATCTGCAAAATAATGAGAAACTGACAGATACTGAAAGAGAGTTAATACGCTTTTATAGTACTTTTATAGTATTGTCAGAAGTACTGCAAATATATCTGAAAAATATGTTAATAAAAGTTTTTTTTATTGAGTCGTTATTATTCCAAAAACAATGAAAAATTACTGCATTAAAATCAATCGCTGAGAAAATAATAATTTAGTGCAAACTTTGAACATTTCTTAAGTGTTACAAAACACTTCTAGTAAATATTTTCATCAATTAGCTCTCTCTCTCTCTCCCCTCCCTCTCCATCTACCAGTGACTTATTGATTGCAACCAATCATATTTTCAAATGAATATATAGTCAGATATCTAATAGTTTTGTCTCAATTTGTCAAAAATACTGTAAAGTAATGCAAAGAATTTATCGGCCATTTTGTGTTCATATTTAAAACATTATTAATAATATTTATTTATTACAAAAATGTTTAGAATAAGACATTAATTTTATAAAGAATTGAAGTTATTTTATCTAATAATCAAAGTTTGAGTAAACATTCGGTCAAATTTTGACATTTGCCTCAAAACTCATCGAAAACTTTTGAAATCAGATTTTAGTAAATCTTTTAGTGACCCTCTCTTAAACCTCTCTTAAACCTCTCTTAAAACAACTAAATATATATGTTTTTGAAAAGAGCTCTCATTTATAATTTGATTGCATGAAAGGAAAAGGTCTCAGAAAATGGATAATACGAGAGAACCCAATATCAAAGTGTGCAACAAATCCATCATATTTTGAAAGTCAGACAACAAAACGCTTTTAAATTATTTGTTGGAAACGAAACGCAAACTTCTCCTCTCGTTTAGCCTCAGAGCTATTTCCACATATTTTGTTGTCATAACTTTTTTTTAAATATAAAACTTAATTAATTATAAACTAAAAGAAAATGAAAATTAAATTATAAACTCTATAAAAATATACTGAAAAATGATCAAAAAGATCCTGATTAAGTTTGCGGAAAAATCTACTCAAAATTCACATTGAATTTCAATTGTAGTGACTTTTAATGGAATTTTTTCTTATAATTAATGAATTTTATTTCTCAATGCAATGTGTTTTCCAAAACGTATATAAATATTTACGACATTTACATCAAAATATAATTAATTATTTTCTCATATAATATAAAATACACTTTTTTTTATTCGATAATAATTAAGGATTTCTTCATTCGTATAAAAAAATTATTACAATAAAAGTCTTAAAACGTTTTCTTTATAACTCTTATAATTAATTGAATGAACAGAATATAACTTCCAATTATTAGATATTAATTATTAGATAAACCAAATTCTTCATTAAGTTCTTTATCTCTTAAGTTCATTCATTCAATCGTTTTATATATTATAATCTGATTATAAATTATAGTTAAAAAGTTATACTTTAATTCAAATAATTATTTATTAAATTTATTGAAAAAGTATTAATACTTTTGTGTTATAATTATTACATCAAAAATATTGAAAAGAATATGTAAGAAATGGCCAGGGATTCTGACAGTTTATATCCTTGACCCTTTGACAAGCCTTTTATTAAATAAAGCATTAATTAACTAGCTTGGTTATGGCTAATAGTAAAAAAGTTCTTTGATTATAATACAGAAGTTTAAATGTCTTTATTAATTGTGGTAACTCTATAGCTCTTCTTTTTATTGAATGAAAATTATCTTTTTATTCATTATTTGTTATTTGTTTGAAATGATAGAAAAAAATTATTATTAAAAGTAAATATATTCGCATTGAATTGAATCCATTGTTATAAAGAATAGCGAAAATAACAAACATTAATATTTGACAATAAGTATTGAAAATCACAATTTGGCACAAATCAAATACACAATAAATCTGATATTTAAATGAAAAACTAAATAAATAAAAACTATAGTATAAGTATTTCACATAATTTTCCATAGAAGTGATGAAACTTATGAAGTTGGAAAGGGAGCGGTCGAAAGGGGCGACCAATGCTTTAAAACATTTCAATCTCAAATCAAAAGCTCTATTTTATTAACAATTGAAAAGAAATGAAAAGCAGAGAATGAGAATGAAAATCAAAAATTGAAAGTTAAATATAATGTGATTTAAATCTATTGTAGCGTTCAGTGAAAGTCAATTCAAGGTTGACTTCAAATGGATTTCTTCTAAGACTGAATTCAAACTGAATTATATAAATACAGATTTTGTTCGCTCTTATTATTATTGATAAAAAAATTGACCCATATTTTTGTGCAAATATTCTCTCGATATCGCAATTTATAATTCTATTGGATGTGTATATAAAGTAATAAAACTGACAGAAAATTGCAAAATATTATTACTCATGTATTCTATAACGAGACTAAACTTAATATTAGATTATAATGAATAGCTCTTCAGTTATAGCTTTGAATCTGAAATAATTAATATAATATTAAGCGCTTTTCCTGGACTATAATACTTTAGTCTTAATATCAAAACTTTTTTATGGGCGCACATTCATGTGCTGTTCCCAATGTCTGCCATTTGTTGAAGAGTTTTGGCAATTATTGAACTAATATTTTATGCTCACATTTTCATTAAAATAGTCACTAAAAGTAGGGATCAATGATTATCATTATTGATAAAAAACGTATGTCAGGGGAAGTGTAGGTCAACATAGAGTGAGCGCACCATAAGCTATAAAACTTTTCGATGTATGGATCGACATTGAGAGGGGGTATGGATCAAAGCGAACACAATAATTACTTATTACTCTTTTTTGTAATAAAATAATATCTGAAATAATATTAATTTTTTTTCATTCAAAACCTTTTGGAATGCATTCATTTATCACATGTTGTATGTAATGGCAAACGTATATAACCATATACATCATATACTATATGTAAAAATGACCTAGACAAAATGATACTAAATCAAAGTAAATTGTTTTTATTGTAAAAATTAAATTTATTTTTGAAATTTAATTTTAATAAATTTGTTGAGATTTTGATCAAAATTTCTTATTTAATATTTCAAAGTCTTTTTGAAAACCAAATTTTAAATTTCTTATCATTTTTTCAAAATGTTTTGATAAGATTTGTCTGATTTGTCAGAATTATTACCAAGCACAATCTTATTTTAATGGATAGAATTGTTTTTCTTATAAAAGTAGTGATAATTTTGAAGAAGTCATCGATTGTTTTGTGTCCGAACGCTATAACTTATTATATAAATTGCGATCAAAAGATTAAGTTTTGAAGTATTGTTTGTAATAATAATGTTTTGTGATATCTATGAATCTGTCGGTGAATAATAATAACGATTATATAACGAGAATAAAATAAACAACTCATAAATCAGCAATTAATAAGCTTGTTCACTTGTTAATATGTTCTAAAATAAACACTTTAATCAAGTTTTATCAAGGAACTAATGTAACTGTCAATCAAATTGAAATGCTTTGAGATATATGTAGACTACCTAGATAAAACAAAGAGACAGAATAAGATCTTTTTTGTTGATATAAATAATAGTTTTCTATTTGGAAACTCATTGACGACTAGTTTATTAAAACGACTTTGAAATAACTGATATTAATTTTTATTTTTTGTTAATTCGTCCTAGATTAAAATTCATCAATTTCAATTTTTAAAATCAAAATAACTAATTATATGCTTAATTTTCTTTCAAACTTTTCAATGTTTTGATGAATTAATTTTAAATGAATATTTTTTTTGAATTTTACTTTAAATGAGTTTATCTTTTTATCTATTTATCGATAATTATTTTTTTTAAATACATTTCATTTTGAATAATATCTGAATCTAAAATCAAAACCAAATATATTTGGTTTTTCGCATAAATTAGTGAATGTTTTTTTTGAAATCAACAAATTATAACAAAATTATTGGATTTTTTCCCCTAAAAATCCATTTTATAGTTATAGACATAACGAGTAATTCGATTAAAAAAATGAACTATAAATCAATTGAAGACATGACTGGTTTTGATTAAATCAATAGTAAATCTAATTTCAATATCTAAATCAAATTAATGAATAAATTTATGCCTTAATTTATGCAATCAGTCGAATGACGGCCTTATTTTGCGTGAAATGTATCGCGTGATAACAATTTCCTCAAAACTCGTAACTAATCAAAAATTATTACCAAAAACTAAAAAACAAATAAATGTCTTTCAATTAATTAATAGTATTTTTAAAATTGTAGTCAAGAAATAAAAGTGATTTCTATTTCTAAACTCTAAACTAGACTTTGTTTTGATATTTCAAAAGTGATGATTAATACAAAAGTAAGTGTTGTCTCTCTATTCTGTTCGCTC
Source organism: Galumna obvia (assembly GCA_034695785.1). Taxonomy (NCBI): domain Eukaryota; kingdom Metazoa; phylum Arthropoda; class Arachnida; order Sarcoptiformes; family Galumnidae; genus Galumna; species Galumna obvia. Next base: position 12,224 of record JAQFZM010000082.1, read on the forward strand.
CGATGATCAGCATTTGGTGAACGCAATGAAAACACATAAACAAAACACGACTATTAGTTAATTAAATATAGAGACAGTTAAAAGTGAATGAGCTCTTGTTCTCAATGTTCAGCTGCTCTGTTATCGCAAACGATGCCATTCTCTCTGCCAGTTGTCTCTACCGATCCTTAACCGGCCCTTAAAACTTAATGTCCGATCAATTTATGGAATTAATTGAAAATTTCAAACTTTTTTTTGTTCCGAATTTTCGTTGACATTATTCTGATGTAATAATTAATTAATTAGTTATTTAGTTATTAATTTAGTAAAATTGATAGGATTTGGCCCAAAGTGTTAGTTTTCCTAATACTTATCCAAACATTTGAGGCAATGTTTTTCTGTAAGACATAAAAAAATCATTAATAACGACAATTAGAACAGATTTTGCCAAAAGTTTGGCGAAAAAATTGCAAAACTATTTATCAAAAGTTGAGATGAAAAGCCGATAATCAGTTTAATGAAAGCTCTCAAAAAATATATCGCAATAAGTTATGTAATGTATTAAAAAAATGAGGATTTTTTGAAGAATACGTAAAATATTATATCAATTTTGATTATAACAGTTGTGATGCCTTTTGTCCAAAAAATGATGATTACATTTTGAAATTGAGGCACACATTAAGCATATTAGAGCTCCGGTGCCGACATGTGAAGTATTGCACTTTCATATGCTCTTCGGTGACGTTCAGGTACCCAATAATGGACAGACCTCATGGGACGTATGAGAGACTCATTGCTATTATGAGCGCCAGAGAAACTCATCAACTAATAACTGAAAGAACATCTCATAATATTAATAATGTTATACCAAAACTATTGAGCCATTCATTCACTTCACTAAAATAGGAAAACATTTCTAACACTTTTAGTTAATATTTTCAATATTTTCTAAAAAAAATATTTTGCATTAATTTTATATATTTAATACTTAATCAAAAGACTCGAAAACACTTTATTTCTTCAAATCTTAAAATATATTTTAAAAAAGTCTCAAAATTTGATTAATTGCTCGAAAAGATTGCGATGATTTCTGAGTAGATAACTATCAGACTTTAATTATACTTTCATTCAATGCATTTTCAATTACTTTTCAAATAAAATGAATACATTTCTAAATAACCGATAATTTAAGGCTTAAAATGTTATTTTAAAAAATTGTGACTTAAAAAGAGGACTCAAAAATTATTCTGTCGGTTCGTTTCAAATCGAGAGGTTATGTACAGGAATGGGTAATAGTGGTGGATAGGTTTTGAAATCCATCTTAGCAAAGAAATCCCCCTGCAATGAAAAATGGTTAACCTCCTCAACAAACATTTGTCCACATTTTTGATAAATTTGAGAGAGAATTGTAAAAATGGTTTGAAAGCTCTAAAATTTTAAAAAACCCATAAAATAACGTTATTTATATTATATTGAAGAACAAAAATCGTGATATTTGGGTAAAATTTGACAAATTTTAATATTTTTGAGTCAAAAACGATTAAAAGTGATAATAAATAGCTTAAAACAACGAAAAACTGCAATTTGTATTCATTTTAGTACTTTTAGGAAATGCCCCCCAAAACCCCCTTCATATCGAAAGCTTTGGTTATGGCTTCTTAAGTATAACCAGAATTACTAACGGATTGTTATTAATGTTGACAAAATAGTCACGATAATACTCAAATATAATGGTTAACTTTATTAATAGATAACTTTATTTATAGACGTATACTTTATATAGCATTTTATGTTGAGTTAAACAACTTGCTAAATTTTGGTAAATTTAAATGATTTGTGCTCACAATTAAATAACACTTATATAAACCACTCGTTTTAACTAATGTTTTATTAATGAATTTAATCAAAAATCTTATCTAATTCTATATAATTCTAATTATTTGGGCCTAAAATATGAAAGTTTTCAAATATTTTGGATTTAATTTGGAAATGAATTTTCATAATAAACTAAATCATTATTTAATGAATTATTTATTAAATATTGAAATTCCATAAAACCTAAAATGGATGTATAACTAATGTAAAACTTAATGGATCACTTTTCAAATGGTTATATCAAGATATGATGGATATTTTTCAGGTAATAAAAGTTTTCTAAATAGATTCTCATTATTTATTTGTGGCACAAATAGTCTACTTATATCAGGTGTTGTATATATATTTAAAGAAGAAAAAATAGTTGAAAATATGAATTCATATCATTAAGAAAAAAGTTTATAGTTAGTGTTAGACAAATTCTCGCAATTTAAAAATTTAGAAATTTTCTAGATAGTTTCTTTAAATTTTATCTCTATTGAATTCCCATTGAAACTCAATTATAATATATTTTAAGTAAGGCTATATTTTATTAATTCTAATCCTAAAGAAAAATAGACAAATGTTTTATTTTTTCACTTACTATTGTAACTATCTCTTAAAATTTAAATATTCCATTAATCCAATGACTTATTTATAGGCGATGCTATTTTGTTGAATTTATTTTGGAGGAAAAATTTCAGCTTTTCATTAATTACGTTATTTAATTTTCTTATTTTATCTATTTTGTTAAATAATCCTATTGATCACCAATTATAAAATTATATATTTAAATCAATTAATTACTATTATTATTAAGGGGAATTCCATTGAATTATACAAAATTCCCTTAAAGAAATTTTAGTGAGAAATTTCTAGAAAGTTTCTCTTAAAAAATTTATCGAAAATGACTATTAGTTTAACACTATTTATAGTTCCCTCAATGTATCAAATTTTTAAGTTTTATTTTCTCAACTTCTTGATGAACAAAATAAATAATAAATATAATTTGATCAAGATATTGTCAATTTTAGGTGGAATTACTATTTAATATATTTTAAGATATTCTGAGAGTCTTTTTGATGGTTTTCTTGATTTTAATTAAAATTTATAACACATTTTGTTTCAATAATTACAAGAATTAATTGAATCCTATATTATAAATATGTGGACATTAACTGAAAATAGATCTCATCGTAAATTTTCTTAAATTATTACTAACTTCTGGTTTGGGTCACATTTTTACACACATTTGATGCCCGGATAGAACTCATTTTTGAACTTTTATTTGAAATAATTTATGCCATAAAAATAAAATTGACCTAAGGTTGTGTACCTTGGTTATTATTACTTTAAACATATGTTAAAATGGTGTTAATTATCTCATTTAAGAAGAATTAATTTTTAAGTTAAGAAATCGTCAGAATTTCTTTTAAATTAAGGGATAAATTATTAGAAAATTATGACTGAATTCAAATTTAAATCTAACAAATTTTTTATTATAATATAATATACTTGTATAATGTTATCTAGATAAATTAAATTTGGTAATAAAAACAGGAAAATGGTTTAAATTAAATGAATTTTTTTTATCAATTTTAAAGCCCAGAAATAATTGAAATATTAATTCGATTCATATGGAGAGGAGAGTTATCTATGAATTTGATAATAGTTAAACATATAGTACAAGGCGTTTATAATTTGACCTAGTATCTTATGATTTTTATGATTACCAATGTAAGATTAAGTTTATGTATTGCTTCGTATCATAGGTGGACAAAGGGTTACTTTTAAGGGGGGATTAAAAGACGCTATTTTTAAAAATGACATATTTTTGCTCTATTTTAGTTTATTTTATGTATGTTTTTAGTTATTTTTGATTATTAGTAATATTTATTAATTATTATTAATATTTATATATTTTTTGCATAAAATTGTAAAAAATTTAAATTTTTCATTTTATAACTTCAAATGTGCAGTCAATTAAAATATCTCTAAAATTTGTTGTTTTAAATTCCGAAACACTATTTAATTATATTTTGCTATTTTTTTCTGAAAGTTCTAAAATAAGTGTTGGAGTATGGCATCAAATTTGAAAGTTGAGATTTACGTTTCTCAGTCAAAAGGGGGGATTTTATTAACTTTGGAGCCAAAGGGTATTCTGTAATACCCCATATTGTTCATCCCTGTCGTCTATATTTAACTCATCTAAATTAAAATAAATTTTATGAATTTCAGTGGATCTTAAATGAGTTATATTTCACTTTTTTACTTAAATTGAAAGGTTTATGATATGTATTTTTTTTAAATGGATCACTAAAATCACCTTGGTTATTATAGAGTTCTTATAGAGTTAAGAACCATTTTTAAAAATCTGAAGAGAAATGAATTAACGGTTGAAATAACCTTCGATTTGATATTAAAATGGAAAATGAGTCTCAAATCAATCGATTTCATTGAAAAGGAAATCTGTTTTCAAAAAATTCAGATCTAAGGGATTATCAGTCAAAGCAAGTCTGAGTTCAAATTTGAATTTTATCCGAACCATTTTACCTGTTTCATGATTATCCTGTTCGACTTTCGATTCATATCCAATCGATAATTGCTATTAATTTTCTCATTTTTTTCATTTATCTATTTTGAAGAGTTTTTATAATTTATTTTATGAAAAAAATTCAATTTTCAGTTTTTAAGTATTGACCACAAATCCGAGAACCAGTTTTTCATTAGATTTTGTCTTTTGATAAGTTATTTCTTTAAATTTAAAAAATATTTTTTTTCTAAATTACCCGATATTTTATCAATTGTAGTGATCGCCAATCGATTAGAGACTATTAAATACTGTTTAGCACTCATTCCTTAGAAATTTAAAAGAAATCAAAACATATCCATAAAAGTAATTATTTTTTTTACAATTTTTTTGCATTAAAAGTGATTAAGTAGTGAACGGTTTCTTTCAATTTTGAAATTTTTCATTAATTTTGTGACTAATTTTTTCTAATTAAGAAAGGGTTTGACTCATATTTTGGCGCAAAATTTTTTAATTGAATCAAAGCGTATAAACATTTAAAAAATATCTTAAAGCTATTCATTTGCGACAAAATTAAAACATTTATATATAATTTTAGAATAATTTAATCAGAAAGTATCCAAGGTCGAAATTATTGTTTTATGTATTCATATGTACTTAAGAATGTATTTTTGTCTCTGACTATATTTATTTGTTCTATTAATACTCTTGGTTATACCATTCAAACTAATAATTTGAGTCTTTCTGATATTATTTCTCAACAATTATTTAGTAATAAATCGAAGTCTAAATCGAAGTTCTAGTTTTGACTCACAATTCAATGAATTTATTGTCAAAAGCCTTGAAATTAAGGGAAAATTCTTCAGATAATCCGCTTATTATTAGATCGAAATCCGAGTTTTGTTACAAATTTTATTCAATTTTATTGACGCAAATAAAAGTCATTTTCAGAACTCATTTATATTTTTATTCTTAAGATTTGTTCTGATCTCTAATACAACGGCTTTCAATGCAGAGTTCAAGTGTTGATGACGTAATCACTTACAAATATTTGGCCCATCCTTTGCAAAGATATATTTTCGTACAACTTAATAGTTTTTAATCAAAATTGTATCTAGGCAAAATTCCAATGCGCTGATCTGTTTCTAACTTATTAATGAAATAAACTAATTTGCTCCTGGTCATTAATTTATGGATTAATTTCATTTTTAATACAAATTCAAAATTCACACAAATATACGGAATAAATGCACAAATTTAAGGAAAGCCATCGATTAGAGTAAAATATAACCGAAATAATCATTTGGTCGTCAATAATCATATTTAATCGTAACGTAATCTCAAATAATATCAGAAAAAGAGAGAAATTTTAAATAATTTTTCATTTAATTCTCAAATTTTGATATGAGGGTTATGTGAGGGTTATGTGAGGGTTATGTGAGGGTCCGCTTCAAAATTAATTCATTTATTGTTTGAATACTCTTTAAGTGAATTCAATTAAATCTATTGGAATGAAATTCAGGTATTTTCTGCTCATTTAATCTTTGACTCAAAGAGAATAACATTTTAACATAAATTTCAAGCAATTATTCTATTTTATTAAATCGCGATTTTTTAGATAAGGTCTTTTTGAAATGTGTAAAACCTCTTAAAACTGTATGGGGTATATATGAGGTATATATGGCGTATATATCAAAAATATTTCCAAAAATTAATGACATTTGTTTTCAATTTATCGAAAAATATAAAAAAAATACTTTAAATTTGAATACTTTATAACATAAATTGTGAGCGAATTGTGATTCAATGATACGTCAATTTTAATGAAATTATTTGTGATTAAAGTTTTACTGAATGAAAGTTTTTTATTTATTTAATTGAATAAAAGTCACGCTAACTATAATTATAGGCAGTGATGGGCACAACATTCAGTTTAGTCAATGGATTCTTGTTTTGCAAATTCAGTGTTTCGTATTTGTGATAAGAAATTGAAGTCAAAGGGTTCACAATCTATAACGAGATAAAAGCCGGTGTCGTGGGATCGACACAATCCACTCAAGGTTTGACTTTTCGCAAAACTTAATACTTTTGTTACACTATTTTGAATAAATGTTGTCCTATCCTCAGAGCACAACCACTCAAAGCCACTAAATTATCTTCAAATCAAATTTTTATGCCTCAAGAAAAAAATGGGTCTATCATTTTGCCTTTGGAAATGGACCTGTCTTATCATTGACGAATAGTTAGTTTTCTTGTTTTCCATTTCACTCTTAATAAAAATTATTCATAAATTTTGAAACTTAAGAAAAATTGAAAGGAATGACCAAAAAGGAGAGATAAGTAGTGATTCGTTTTAAGAAGTTTGTGTGAGTTGTGTGACGCGTGCTTTTAGTCAAATAAATCACTGAAAAAACTTTGTTAATACTTTTTATGATGAATGGGAGCCCAGCAATGATCAAAGTCTTGGGTTATGACTGGATTTGCAAATAAATCACTTTATTTTTTCACATCAGATAAAAATGAAAAAAATGAAAATACTTTTAAAATATTGCAAAACATTTTTAATGTGAAACGAAATGCAACAGAAAAAAGGTTTTGATTCGAATACAAGACTTGTGATCGCTTTCAAAGGCAGATATCCTTCAGAATTGATTCTGGATTTGAATTCATTTCAATTGTCAATTGTTTGTATCAAACGATTGATCGATGGCTACGACTATAAAGCAATCAATTTTCATATATTTATTAATAAGGAATAGACAGGACTGGCACACGAGCCACGGGAGGCCTAAATAACCAATTCTTTTGTCGAAATTTATCCTGGAATAGGTATACTTTTGCACAATCTTTCTATATCTTTATAGTCATTCGTATTGCGAACAGAAGTTTAAAACTAAATTCAACTAAAAAACTATTAAATACTTATAAGGTTTGGCTCACAATAACTAATCCATAGATATTTTTGATACCAAGGATTTAATAATTTAATTGCAAAACAATTAATAATTGTTACCTAAACCTCAAAAATGAATTTCGCCTTAATTTTAACCAATAATAATAACACACTTTTATCTGTATTTTCGGTCAATATTTTTATAGATTCTGTCAAAAGTTTAATTTATAATAATTTTTTTTATCTGAGCCATCATTAATAATAATAATAATAATATTAATAAAATTAAAAAACCCATGAATTCAATGTCTTTGGGCTAAGAATTAGATTATTTTCGAATAAAAATTAGGAAAAATTGGTTTAATAACTGTATCGCAGATGAGAACGCATTCACTCAGTTATCATTTTCTAGAGCACAATACTAGTGATCTCTCAAAGAAAAACAATATCTAATGGATAAAAGAGAATTTCATTAGTGACAAGGTCTTTTCATAATTTCTATTTGTTCAACAATTCAATGTCATTAAGACATTAGAATAGAGCTCTTTATATGATATTCAAACCAATTTTTTCTGAGTAATCACTTTCAGTAAATTATTAAACTTTAAGGGAATATATTTATTATTGGAGTTAAAAATTGGCAAAAATATGACCCACTTTTTAAATATCATTTGATCGTTAAGTTTTGTTAGGAATCATTTAAAGGTATTTTCTGATAAAAGATTTACTAAAATATGTTTGAGAACAAGTTTTTTCACTTTCATCTGACGATAAAAAAGTATTATAATTATGCAAAACATTTGCACTTATTTTTGCTTAACTTAAATATTATGCAAAAATAATTCTGATATAACACTCTCTGGTTGTCATTATTTCAAAATATTTTCCATTTCTCTAAAAACTAGTAATTATTTTTTCAACGAATGAAAAAATAATCGTAACATTTCTTTGAGATTTTCTTTGAAATTTCGAAATCCTTATGATTTGAATCCAATAACGAATTAATCAAAATTATAAATGAATTTCTAATTCAAAACTATTTTCCATAACATTTCTCTTTTATTTTTGTATTTCATTTTTTCATTCCTATTATCATTCAATGTCTGCCTTTTTATGACTGAAAAATCATTTCAAATGCAAATCAATATTAAGTTTGAATTAAAGCCAATTCTAATGATTTTTAACTAAATTTCAGATAATTTAATGATATTTTAAAGCTTATAATAAATTACTTTAAAGTTTGTTATTATCTCAAATGAATCAGAAATTCTATAATTGTATTGAATTTTTGTCTAAACTTTTGAAAACCAGATCTCAATTATATTATTTATTCAAATCTCGTTTTCAGATCATATTTGGTTTCCAAGAATTCATTTGATTTGAGCCCTCAGTCGCCGATATTTTATTGATTTACAACAGAAATTCATTTGTCGGACAAAAGACATGAATTTCTGATTATATAAAACTATTTGAGGCGTTTTAAAGATTAAAATTTAAAACTAAAAATATTGGTTTCCGTCATAACTTCTTAACGACAATTAATGCAAAATATTTATAAATCATTAAAAAGAAAAGTTTCATCAAATATTCTTAACACTATTCCTAATGATTCAAATATAAGCTGAGATTATGGAAACACTGATCAGAATAACATTATGAGAGCTGTGAATCTCTTTAGAAGGCTTTAGAAAAAAGTGCGAATCACCTTGATCATTGTTAATGCACAGGCAATGACACATCATATCAAAGTTCAACCAACTTTTAATTTGTTGAATTTCAATCAATTATAGCATTAAAACATAGGGTTAGAGGTTTTTCAGTGAAATATCAATTTTATCAATCGTTTGGTATTTGTTTTTTGATTTAAAGTAATAAATCACTGGAAATATATTTTGAAAAAATTGTTAGATTTGGCCCTTCGATAGTCTGATAGATAGGTTTACTGATTAAACAAAGAGCAGATGTGATGCTAATAATGAAAAAGACTGCAGGACTGCACTAATGGCCTATTGCTGAGATCGCGACCAGAATTACTAACGAGAGGTATGAATAATCAAACGACAGTACCTTTTATTGTACAGCAATTGAATGAACGAAAAATCATTATTATTGTTAAGCAGACCAATAGATGTATAGTTTTGTGAATAACAAAAATATGTGCTTCAGATCATTATAATTATGTTAATTGATTTTTGCGAACAGTTTTTAATTCGTGGCTCGAAATGAGGCAAAACATTATACGTTTTCACCAGAATTTCTGATTACTATTTCAGTCATTAGACTAAACAAAAATAACTTTTTCGTATCAAAATATACGATACTTTTAATGTTTAATTACAATTTTTTCTCAAATCGTATGAATCATTTCCTCGATAATACTGCTCTCCAATGATAAACAAAATTAGTGAAAACAATGAAAACAATGAAAACAATACCAGTTTTATGAGAGGATATGTCTAAAGTTTCAATTATTTTCTTTAAGATTCAGACAAATTAGTGGTAAAAATAAGTATAAAATTGCAATAACTGTCGATATTATTCATTATTATTCATTCATACATTAATTATATACTCATTAATATTATTGTTTATAAACGACGAACTATTATTCAAATTGTTTACAACTTATCTCTATATGTGTTGCCATTAAATTAGTCACGACTTGCGCTAACCGTTTAGTTATTCAATCGCTTGAACTCAAAACTCTTGAAAATCTTTTTCTTTTTCTCACAATTTATCCAAAATAGTTAATAGTATATCGACTAAAGAATATTATACTATAATAAAGTATAGTATACTCTACTATACATACTATACTATACTTGGTCATCATTCTTTTTTAAAGGCCATATATTTTCCTCATTAGATTTAAGCTTTGAATTAATTTAAAATTCCTTTCGATGGATTCAGTCCAAGAACTAATTCCTTTAAAAAAATCTGAAAATCAATGAATTCAATCAATAGTTCAATGAATGTAAACGTTTTCTCATTTCAATTGGATTTGAGTTCATTCAGAAAAGGTTCGATACTTTTATTAATAGTTTTGATTAAATGTTTTACATTATATAAAGTGTGGTTTCCATTGAATTACGATTAAAAACCGCATTATTTTATATAAAATACCTAAAAAACTGTTTACTTTTTAAGATTTCAATTGCATTGAAAAATCTTTTCTCAATGTTTTCTCAAAAGTTGGGCGTCTTTTTGGTTGATTTCAGTGCTAAACTGCGAAAACTATATAATTAATTGTCTTATTTTGTTAAAACATTTAATAAATAAATACTTTCAATTAATTCACACAAATTTTGTGTTTTTTGGAAGAAAAATGTCATTAATTATAAATTATAAAAGATTTGAAGACTTATCGACAGTTTACTTTCACAAATTGACCAAGAAAATTAACGTTAAAATATGAAAATTTTAAAAAAGTAATTTTAAATATTATTTACTCGTATTAAAGTATAATTAATACCGAAGGGGTTTATTGCAGTCGAGACATATATCGCCCGCAATTACTTATATTTACGTATTTTTCTTATATTAGTTTCTATTTTTATGAGTTTTTAACCTCGAATTTGCCATTAATTTAATAAAAGAGTAAACATTATTTCAAAATACAATTGAAATGTTATTTAAAGTTTGTTTTTTATGAAATTTGATTTACATTTTTCCATAATTAAACATTTCGTTATCATCGCATCTAATTTCCAGTTTTTAAAATTTATTTCAACATTTTTTATATCTTTTTTTTTCGTATTTCCCACTAAAGATGGAAATAACGATAAAAACTTCGATTAATTAGTTAAAAAAGTGATCGGAAACAAATAAATAAGAGTATCAATCAAATTGTTATTCATTTCCCGTTTTACGTAAATCGGAAAATCTGAAAATATTCGTCATTTGGTGTAAATTTGATTTGATTTTCTTGAATGAACTGTCATTCAAAGCAAAACTTCATTCAATAATGAAATCCTTCGGTAATACTTTTCTCTATATTTAGTCTGATTTCGATGAAACTCCAGTTTATTGAATGACATTTGTATACAAAATAATAAATAGTTTTCATTTCATTTGTCATTTGATTGAGTTTATGGGAAATTCACTGAATTTGTTATAAGAATGTAGGAGTGAATGAGTGAATGAGTAAAGCATTTCAAAACTTATGAACACATTTTAATTTTAATTTTTTTCATCCATTTTTGAAATTATGGTTTTCTCTCTGGAATTATAGTTTCAATAGATTTGAAAAAATGATTGACAGCTTTGCAAAAGAATATATAATTTTTCTTCAAAACCGATGGCTTTTTGTAATGAAAGGATAAACTCAAATGAGAGCATCTGATAAGTTATGTAAATGTTTTTTACAGAAATTTAAGAATAATTATTAAATTTTCTCTTTAATTGAGATCACGTTTTGTTCATTTGAGAGAATAAATATCAAAATATAGGAATTATTTAAATAAAATTGTCGGACACAGGAGAGGGAGAGAGAGAGAGAGAGAGAGAGAGAGAGAGAGAGAGAGAGAGAGACCTAAAGGCGTGCAAACTTAGTAGATGTTGGAGACATGCGATTTGATTAAATGCAAATTGAAATCTAGATTATGGTTAACAAACACGAGCGCCAAATATATATAACAACACGTTTAGACATGACATGCAAATAGAGTTTACTGTTTGAGTCAATATTAAAACTTTTTCATATATTCCTATAAAAAAATGTATAGAAATGCAATTTGTATGACGTGACGGATGCAAATTAATGTCCATATATTGTGCATACAATGAGAGCTCGTGAAGCCATTGATCGATTCGGTGACATTTTTTTGTTGCTCTTTTTCTACATTTGTAGCTATAATTCTAGTTTTAGTGGCCATACCATACCTACTCTCGTAATTAACTAAAGGAAGGAAATCCAATACTTGTATTTTGTAATATTTCTTTGATATGAAAGCATTAGTTTAATAAAGTATCCAATTATACAAATAGTTTATTGTGAACTCAAATAGTTTTATAACTTTTCTAGTGATGAGACAAAACTCGAGAAGATATGATAAATGTGCAAAAATTATACCTTTCATCTTTTAGCATAACTCTTAATCCAAATTTTTTTATACTATTGAGGTGTTAGCTAGGTATAAATATTTTTTACGCTTACAGCGTGAAATAAATCAGAAATTGCCATGGCCAATAGCAATATTTTTAACGGAGTGAACAACTCTTTTAGTTCGATATAAGATAAGAGTTTATTTTCTTATATTATTTGAACCAAATTCTGATTTAAAGACAATTTTTTAAGAAACAATTTTGAGTACAAAGTTTTTAATTTAATGTTTTAATATTTCAATTATTATTACTATTATTACTATTTTTATTTTCTATAAGATCTTATTTTACAATAATAGTTAATAATGAGCAATTTAAGCATGATAATTTTAGCATTTGTTTGCCTTTACACAGACCTGCCATCACTTTATCCCCAATTAATAGGAATTATTATAATTCAAAGTCAAAGAACACGTAAAAGAAATTCTTTGTTTATCTGATCCATAAAAATAATTACGTTTTTTACTAATAATAAATTTTTACGAATAGTTCTCAAGTATTGAATTATAATTAATATTTGATATTTATTTTGGATTTTTTTTAAAAACAATCAATTGTTTTACGTCTGACAATGGCCTTAATCTCAGCAATCAATTCATTTCTATTTTTTATACTTAATTTTTATTCTTTGCTTTACTTCAAGGTTTGAATATTTAATAAACGTTTGATTACGTTAAGTAAAGTTAAATTTTTTTGTATTAATTATAGTTAGAAAAGACTTTCTCTATAAGAACGGCTTATTTTCTTCGGACACTTTGAAGGCAAAGGAAAGCCATAGAAAGAATCGCCAGAATTTTACAATTATTGTAAGACTCAATGATATCGCCCTTCAATGGATCGCTTGTTTTAAAGGCAATGATTAGCCGATATTTTTGATTACTATAAAATTATACGACTATAATATTTATCTCAAATAATGAAGTCATTTACAAAGAGAGGGAAAAATATTAAAGAATTTCTCAAAAGCGTTTGTCTGCTCTCAGACCAGTCCTTGAGATAAGAAATGAACGGTTCAAAAGACACGCAAACCGTAGCAGAAGTGGTATTAATCGTATTTGGAAAATACCGAAATTCCAGTCCATTTTTATCTCTAATCAAACGCTAAAAAATAAATCAATTCTTGTTATCAGAAAAAAATATTCATTCGCTGTTGACATCAATTATCATATCTTTGATATGTCTTATGATTTTCGTTTCAAATTTTTCACTTTTAAAGAAAGAAATGTGTTTTTCCACTTTTTAATACCAAAACTACACAACCCTTCAAATCAAAGAAAAATATTCGTTTTTTTTAATTTTATTATTTTTAAATAATCATTAAATAAGTGTTTATCAATTCATAAAACATTAGTTATTTATGTAAGATGTACTAGTACATTTACCATTATAATGATGAAACTTTTTATATTACAAATATAAAGATGTTTAGATAGAAAAGAGATGTATTTATTACAAACAATCTCTAAATGAGGTAATTTTTATGTGAGATATGAGCATGCACATTTACAATTTATCATTTATGAGAAATACTCAAATGACTTATTGTTCGAAATGATTAATAATTTGCTAAATGCATGAATTGATTTCTATATACTAGCCATAAGACTCCATGGTCACTCATACGATTTACATTAAACGCACAAAATTATAAAATGCTATTAATTAAAGATAAATGGAACCTTGGTCAAAATTTAAGCTTTAAATCATTTAATATGAATTACTTTAGTTGTTATCGAAATCATAAGTCAATTGAAATTTAATTTGCATTTTATTCAAATTTCAGTTCAAATGACAGATATTTGTTATCTTATCATTACCTAGTTTACTACTTTAATACCTCATTTAGCATTCAATATACTACATTTAAAATACTATATTTGATACATTTGTTGCCTAAAAAAATGTTTTATTCTATTTTATGTTAATTCTGGTATTTTTAAATAGAGTTTTTACCAGTTTTTATATATTGTCTCTAAGCAAAAGTGTTTCTCATTTAATTGTTTCTAAAATAAATTCAAAATATTTATATCTTTTTGATAACTGAAAAGAAATTTTTGAAACACTATTTAAAAAAAAGTTTAATTACCCAATTATTGTGTGAATACTTACGATATAAACTTTGACTTAAACTCATTCATGAATTCTATAAATGGATAATCAATTACTCAAAGACTACAAAAGAATAGCTATTATTCGATATAAACTTTGATTCAAATACTTTAACAATAAATGAGTCGTTAGTAAACTATAGAAAATATTTCATTCTATTAATGAATTGCAAATCTATTTTCAGATATTTATCGATTTGTATATAAACTATGAAAGTTATCTGAATTAAAGATAATATCATTTATTTTTTAATTTTTTAATTCATTTCTTAATTCAATTCAATTGAATGCTTTTCATCTATTGTTAAGTTTTGCTTTGACTGTAAAACCAGTCTATACTTATAAGTATAGATTAAGTGTTAATTCACTTCGAAATACAATAACCAGAGTTTAGAGAAGAGAACATAAGAGACAATCAACAAAAAATAGTTAATTATGTTTTTAAAAGAAATTTCTTAAAAATATAACGTCTTATTTATAAAAATAATATTTCAAATGAAAAGAAAGTAATTAAATATTTATTAATTTTCAATTCAATGCATATAATAATCAAAATTAGATTTATTTTTCATTTTTTAGTGAAAATAAAGCTTTTCTTTACAATTAAGTGATTGTAAACTTTGATAGGATTTTGTGTCTGATTCTAAAGACTGCACTCCGGATAAAATGCACTGATTTTTAAGGCGAATGAGGAAGTTATCAAAAGTGTGAGATTTTCTTCAATTGTATCACTACTTGAGATCAGATTTAAACAGAAATAAAGATTTAAAGAGAAAATATAGATTTTTTCACTTTTTTTTGAAATAAAAACATTTTATTTTACTTTCGTTTACAAACAATTTTTGTTCCATTTTTTAACTCTCAAACTATTTTCTCATTTTTTTAATGACTTAATCGCAGATCATTTTTTGTTGTTTTCTTTGCTTCATATCTCGAATATCATAAACGAGAAAATCCATAAGAGATGACCAAGGAGAAATTTACATTTACTTAATGAATGTATCCTTATATAAATTTGTGTAAATATATTATTTTAAAACAGCAAGGTAGTTCTAATTTTTTAAAATAAATTATAAATGATTTAAAAACAGGAAAAAAATCGAGAAATTAGTAATAATTAAGAATAAGTTAATTTTGCTAAATTTTGCCTGTTCCAAATTATGGTAAATTAAATCTTGGTTATGTTTAACGTAAGATTTCTTCTGACAAATTCCTTTAATGAGTAAAACAGGAAATCTTGTATTGATTTCATTTTTATTCTTATTTCTAGAATTTCTGACTCATTAAACGATAAACTAATGAATTATTTTTGAAATTTTATTTTAAATTATTCTGAAATTTGAGTCCAAAAGAATTCTAAATGTAATTCAATGAAATAAATTAATGAAAAACTAATTGGATTATAGTTTATCGTTAAAAAACATGAGTCTATGTTTAAGTTATGTTTGAGTTATAGTCTAATTCTCATTTTGATTATTGAATTATAAATAGTTTAATAGTTTATAAAAAGTTTTGATTTTATAATCATTGAGTGATCATTGACTCAATTTTGAAATTAAAATCATTGCAAGTTTATAATTATACTTAAAAGTATTCACTTCGACGACTCATTCATTGAATTTAATGCCGTTTTTAATAACTTATTATTAATTTTATACCTTTTTTTAGACTTTATTCACAACAAAATTATTAATTCATTACTTATTCATCGATTTTAGTTAACCAGGAGTTTAATGATAATTACAATTGAGACTAATATCGACAATCAATCATTTATTTTAATTCAATCGCTTCCAGAAATGTTTAATTGAAATCGTATTCAACGGATAATCAAAGGATTGTGTATTTGTTCTCATTGTTAAGGCTATTAAACATGAATTTAGTTTCAATTAAAAATAATTGAATGAACTGTAAAGACATTAGTGCCCTCTAAATGTGGTTTAGTCTCAATAATCGCACACTTGTGCTGTGCATCCATTATCACAATCAGCCAAAAGGGATCATTTCTAGTGAAAGGCTTCACCGAAAGCTAATATTATCTCAATCTTTAGTCTTTTAATAATCTTTATTTAAAAAATTCTTTACTTTTTTTTCCATAAAATTGAAGGACTCTTATATACAGTATTTTTATAACAATTTTGAAATAACTTTTGTTAAGTCTTTTATACATTTCTTAAATAAGATTTTATTTTTGAGAAAAATTCCATAAAATTAAGGAATAAATGTTTTCTGATTTTTTTAACGAAACAATTGTTTTGTAATAATAATAACAATAATCTTAATTATTCTGATCTTAAAGTCATTAATCTTTGCGCTCAACAATTGTTTAATCGTTAAGTATATCAAAGAAACAGTTTGTCTAAAGTGTAAGAAAAAGTTAATCAATTCATTCATTTTTCTTTTGGCAGAAAAATAGATGAAATTCCAGAGTCACCAAAACTGCTTTAATTCACGACTAGAATAAAGGTTCCTAGAGCAATATCATAGAGCAATATCAAGTGAAAACAATTGCCGGAAAATAAGTTAAAAGTGAAAGACTAAGACTTAAATTTATTCATAAGAATACCCCGAATCTGATAGAAGTATAATTAAGTTGAGTTTGATTTTTGTGTGGAATAACGATCTCTTTTTATGATAAATACAATGAATAAAAGTCCGACGAAAACAAAATAAAAACTCAAAGAAAAATCTGATTTAAAAGAAATAGAAAATTGTTTATAATTTTTATAATTCTCTCAAAAGACAAGGATTTTGAACAAAAAATTGAAAGATTTTAGAACTTCTGATCAGATATTAAAAGTTAAATAATATGATTACAGTATTTTCAGAGCACATGATATCGATTTCTTCTATAAAATAGTCACGACTTTTAAAATAAATTTAAAACAATATTTTCTTCGCAAAATTTACGCTCAAAATTGGAGCATAAGTTACAAAATAAAGCAAATGTTTTCAAATTCACTCCAATATCGGTCGATATATTAAGTCATGAAATATAATTAGAAAAGCGTATAATTTTTGATTGAAAAACCAGACCCACAGCTCTGCTAATAGTAAATAAAAAATGCCATAAATTAAGAAAAATTCAATATTTCGTTACTTTAAATTTAAAATGTATTTTAAATTTATTTTTAAAACAATAAAGACTTTAATCCAAATAAAAAACTATTTCTTGAATTTCTCCAAAAAAGTGTTAATTTTTTAATCAAAATAGAGATAAGAATTTCATTTGCAATTAACACAAAATATATTTTTTAAATAAAAACTTATTTTTCAACAAAAGAAAAATTCTCTGAAAAGAGAGTATAAGAGAGTAAATGCCGGAAAAGTAAACGTTTTTCTTGTTTTGAAACTTCATTTAATAAGAAATTTTGAGTTAAAAACTGTTCCAAAAAAAACTATATATAAACAACGAAAAGAGAAATGTGTCCAAAACGAGTCTGAAAGCTGTTATTCTTAGTTATAAACATTTTTCCGGGTCGTATAGAGAGCCTCTAATCTGATCTAGATGATATCTATAGGTTATCAGTTTAAACTGTCCATGATGACATCAGTTCCCTCTCAAATGATTCTTTTTCTTAATAATAATAATACAATAGGTTTGAAAAATTGCAGATTTGATTCTATCAAATTAAAGATTAAATGTTCTAGTTCAATTCATATTATTATTGTTTTATATTTAATAATCTCAAACAAAAAAACAGATATAAAACTAATCTTTCATTTAACTGAACTAAACTCTAACTTTTGTTACATAAACATTATTTTTTTGGTTTATAACTCATTAGTCAGTTGTAGTACTAAATAGTGAATATATTATTTTTGTTACAAAAATAATTTTTTTATTTCCTTTTTTAAAGCGGTAGTGATAGCCATTCATCGGAGAAATAGTCAAAAACAAGTTCGTAATCACTGGTATTAATAATATGAGTGATTGTAACATTCATACAAATTATAGTTAGCAAGTAACTTTAAGTTAGAAGTCTAGAATTTTTTCTTTTATTCTCTAAAAAAGACATTTAAAATCAATCCTTAGACATGTTTTTAGTCATTTTTAATATTTATAAAAATGAGATTATTTTATAATCACTACTTTTAACAGAGACTGTGACTATTCCTCGGGTTGTGGTCATAAACAAAGGTATCATTTATTGAGAAATGAAAAAAATAATTTAAAGATCGATATAATGAGCAAAAAAGTGCTCAAAGGTTCAAAACAATTAAATATAAGTTAATTTTGAGTCATATATTTAGTTCACTTTTGAAATCCTTCGCAGAGATTGCGATCTGAGATAATTAAAAATAATTTTTGTATTAGTTTTTAGTCCGATTGACGCAACTTTTGTGGTCCGCATCAGAAGCTCAACCAAAAAGAGTAAGCCCTGAGACAGCTGTAAGTCAGAGCACTTGTAATTTAAGAAATTAACAAAAAAAAATAAGAGATCACGTCTTAGTGCTTATGAATAGCATTGAAACTGTTTTTCTTATATTTATTATAAAACATTTTTTCTTCTAAACAGGAATTTTAATTAAAGCGTTTATTTTAATTAATTAAATAAATTGTTTAGAATTTATTTAACAGAATTTGTTTTAAGAGCCCCAGAGATAGAGAATTGTAATTAAGTTTCAAATCAAAGCGTATAAACATTTATCTCTATTTTAACCGAAACATATTCGGCCCTAAATTATTAATACTATCACGTCATTAGTTTTTTTTCTTAAATACTCTATTAAAGTTTCAATAGTTTTCTATATACAATTTCAAATAATTAGTATTAGTTATCACTTATTAATTATTTTCTAAATATTAAACCGTTTAATGAATTTTTCTTCGTTTCACTTATAATGAATATTTGAAATTGTCTTGGTCATGAATTTTTTATTAAAGAATTAAAAAATAAATCTCTCCCTTATCGATATTAGCAAGTTCGTCACAAATATGCACATTAATCTAGGGAATTAATTACACTTTTTTGAAATTATAGACAAATTATAAAAAGTCATAAATTTAATGTCACGAATTTCTAGCATAACTTTGTCCAAGGTTAAACACTTTATATACACTGGTTATGCACTTTTCTAAAAGAATTTCTTTACGATAAAAACTGTTGAATATATTTATTAAAGAATTTCAAATACAAAAGAGTCTTAAATTCAATTTAAAAGTGATTTTTGATGATATATTTGAGTCATTTTTCGTTCATTACTTTTTTCTGTTTCTTATTTTTGCCAAATTTGTTGATAATTAAGAACTGAAAGTGAAATCAGTTATAAAACATAATTATATGGTTTTTGAAATTTAATAACTCAACCGAAACATTAGAAACTACACTAAAACTACACTGATAACATTACAAAGTGAGAGAGAGAGTGAGAGAGAGAGAGAGAGAGAGAGAGAATATAAATTATATGAAATATATAATAAATTGCTAGAATTATTAAGCATGGTTACTTTACTAAAGTTAGATCTTGAGAAAATAAAACTTATGATAATTATTAAAATATAAGTTTATTTTCAAAAGTAATGATAAAACTTAAGTCATTAATTAATTAGTTTATATTTTTACAAATTTTATGGACTTTTACAGTAAAACATATTTTCAATGCAATCTTAGAGTCGTTTTATGAATTCAAATGACAGTATTTTCTCATAGTTTTCAGTTTTAAAAATAGTTTCACATATTTTTTAAAAGAAAAACATTTTTTTATTCATCAAATTCTGAGTCAAACCAATAACTAGTCTTCGGTTTTATTTATAACGTTTTGAAGACATTTGTATTCAGTTTATAATTCAACGATTTATTACTTGAATGGCATTCAATTATTATTTGAATACAATTTTTTACAAGAATATTATGGTTTTTCAAGAATACTAACTAGATCAATTTGTATTCGTAAAGTATGGGCGGAATTTCCTAGAGTAATTTCATCAATTTGACGATATAATTTGCAATCGGATAAATAGTACCTAAAATAGTACTTTTAATGTTATATTTCTAACTAACATTATCTAGTTCATTAAAAAATGACCCTTTTATTAATCATATATATGATGAATATTTCACCTTTCTTATAGGCTATATCAGGATAAAATCTCTAATATATTGAAATATACTGATCGATGGCTATCGATAATGTTTTTAAAAGGGTTAACAAATTAATCGAATAAACTTTAATAATATTATTTTTTTTCAGCTTTTTATCTGGGTATACTTTTTACTAGCTTATATTTTCAAGCGTCAATTTTAAAAAGTCCTAAGCTAAGATATAATTAATGACCTTGCTTAACTATTAATTATTTCTATTCTAATCACTAAATAAACTATCATTAACAAAAAATTTTGTAATTATCTAGAGTAATTTATTTTTTTTCTACTGTAGATTTCAAAGATGTTATGATAATATTCATTGATTTGTGAAAAACATGATAAGACTTACCATAATATTATTCTTTGTAAGTATTTTTTGTTATCTACTTTTTTGGTTATTTTATGTTTTTATTTTTATCACTAATTTATTCACGAATTGAATGAAAGATAAGTTTATATAAACTTATCCAACTATAAGTTATTTTTTATTCTTGGTAATTGTATGAATTTTAAAATGTAATTAACTTGTTATTTTCTTATTCATACAAAAAATTTTAATTTGATTAAACTTATTTTTTTAAAATTATTCTAGCATAATTTGATAACATCTTGCAATTAAACTAATTTTTTAATAAATTTTTATCTAATTTTTATTTATAGTAGAAATTTAGATTCTTGCAAGATTCATTTTAATAAAGTTTACATCTAGGTCAAAATATTTGAAATTTTATTTAAAAATTTCAAAAAATTTATTTAATTTTTTTAGAGTAAAATCTTATAATACTTTAACTAAAATTTATTCATTCTATTAAAATAATTACCATGAGCAAAACTTCTCTTTTCAGTGGTTATTCAGCCTTGGTACTATTTCTTCAAAGAATGGTGAGTTATATAGTTACTATATCTTACTAGAGTACAATGAAAAGGCCATAAGAAAACTCCTACGCAAGAAGTAAATCGATCATTACTTAATCGATTAAATCATTTGTGTTTTAATTCCATTAAAAGCTCACAAAAAAGTGAAATCCATTTGAGATAAATTAAGAAAATTGTTCTCCAATTCTCATGAGTTCATTCAAATTCTACCTTGTTAATAATATATTAACCGTGATAGTTTGTTAAAGAATTACAATTAATTTTCTTGTTAGTTCATAAAGATTCCCTTGATAATTTAATAAAAAATTGACCAAGATTACTTTTAATAAAATAATATGTTATCAATTCAGAACATAAACTGATTGATGAATGGACTGGACATCAATGTTGTCATTTGGCGGACACAGAGACTTGTCGTCACTCATGTCTTAAAGTAATATATATTTCATTTTGAGCTCAAATTTTATTACTTTTTTCTCATAAGAATTCATAATAAACTGTAAGGAATGAGAACTCATTTTTCTTAACTAAAAAAAACTCTTTCACTGATTTTCGCCACAAATTTTGAAATTCATATAAAAATATAGTATTAACTAAAAAATTCTTGAAATATTCATTCTGTGCTCTTAGACTCATGCCATCCATCATTTGGACGGATGTAATGAAGAATTGAATACATGTCTAAAGAATCAGATGTATAGCCAGACAATGTCCCGACACAAATGCTGTGCTTATTCTTCAGCGACAAAACGATGTCAAAAGAGTTGCAGTCATTTATTCCGTTCTTATGGGTTGAGTTCAACAAAAAGAGTTAACAAAAAGAGAAGAAATAGATTCTTGAAAAATTGTAAACACTCTGAAGAGGTTATCGATTGTGCAAAACATCACATCAGAGGTGTGGCCGATGAAACTCATAAACAAAGCACTCCATTAAGTAATAAGTCTTTAAAAGTTATATTAATTTTAAGTTAAAATATAATTAACTTTCATAACAAACGACTTAATCAAAAGTTAGTCTTATTTTCATACAAACAAAACTATTACTTATTTTTCTCATCGCTTTGAACACTACATATGATGACATCCATTTCCCTTCCTTTAGGACAATAGCCTTCTATTAATTAAATAATTAATAAATAATGAAGTTTTTCTGCTCTAAATAACCTCTTCTGATGTCAAAACCCATCATTTAATGTATATTTATGTGAATGCTATCACTTTTTCTATCCTTTCTTTTCCTAATTGGGCTCAAATGGGGTGAATCTGTTGGGGATCTCATTCTGAGCTATAATTTATACTTAATAATTAATTTTGGGTTAATTTCATTTTTCAAATTCAATGAGAATTCAAATAATTATTTTTTTAATAAGTATTTTTAACTAGCTCAATAATGAACAATATATTTTCATGAATGGGCAAAATTATATAAAGATTAAAATTTTTTTTAAAAATATTATAAAAGGAACATGTTTAAATTGATAATGATTTATAATAATCAATAAATTTGTATAAAAGTCTATTTTTGAGTATAATTTTTAACAAATGTTAGTCATTGAAACAGTATTTTAAAATTAATACATAAATTTCTGTTTTAAATTAATCAAGGTTATTTTTAAATCTATTAGAACAAAGAACAAAATATATTGATAGGTATTTGTCATCAAGCTCATTTTAATGAAGCTTTTTTTATAATTTTTCAAATATTTTTGCCCATTTTTGATGCCTATACCTTGGTAATTTTAAAATTTTCTCTTAATTTCTAGAATTGTTTAACTAATAATATTTTCAAACATTTGTTCAAAATTTTCAAAATATCTTTAAAGAACTTTGGAAAAATATTTTTTTTTGTAAAATTAGCTAGCTTATCTTGAAAGCACGTATCACTAATTACATTTTGATTATATCTTTTATTTTTTTTACAGAAATATTTTGCTGTAATCAGACATCAGAAATAAGTTGCAGTAAATCGTGTAATCAATTATTGAAAACAAGAGAACATAACAAACAAATGATCGATGAATTGGTGGCCATCTGTGGACAGCCCTTCACTGGACAGTCATCACAAAACGTAAGGCATTAAAAGTAAATTGAGTTCAAAAAAATAATATTTTAAAGAAAAGATCGAAACTATTCTTATTTCTAAAAATAATTTTAACCAAAACTTAATGGAAATAAAGAGAATTCAATTTCTTTAATGAAATCAAGAATTTCTTCAAACGTATCGATAATCAGATTAAATGATTCGGAAAAAAGTAAGAAAAATCGCACAAAAAGAGAACAGAATTAGTAAAAACATCTCTTTTTTTAATAGCAATGAATTGTGATCTGAGTTCTCAAGTCTTTTACGTTTAAATCACTTAAATTGGTTTCAATTTTTCTTTTCATTCAATTCACTAATAGTTAAGACTAAAATCATTTTAAAGAGAAGTGACTTTTAACTCGTGGGACACAATTGTATGCAATGACTAAGAATTTCATTCTGTATTCTCGATGTAGAGGAGGAAAGACATAAAGTATAATATTCTGAGCAAAATATTATTCTTTAGTAATATTTCATTTCGTTTTTTATGATTTTCAACGACAGAAAAGTTTTAAAATCTTTTTTACTTTAAGACTATTATATTTGCGGCACTGGTCTTAACGAAGAGCACAGAATAAGGAATTGAATAAAAAGAGAAGCACAGAATTTGAGGCCTTTTCCTTCAATTTTTGAGTTCAACTGAAAAGACAATAATCCAAAGAAATCAGAGTTAAAATGTTTTACTACTGAAGAGAAAATTCATTAAATTGTTTGGAAAATAGTTTTTTCAGTCAAACAAAACATACTTTGAGTTATATATTTTGAAATTTAAAATAAATTTTTAGAAAATTGAGTCCAAAAAAATTGTTTAATAGTTTTTATATTTATTTTTGTTTTGAGAAATAATGAAAAAAATAGAAAAATTTCGGAATTATTTACCGAAAAATTAGAGACAAATTTAAATGTTTTGAAATCTATATTAAAATAAAACTAACCTTTCATTAGATTTAACCTAAAATTCAGTGAAAAAGAAAATCTCATTTCATTTTAAACTCTAAAAAATATCATTTTTTGACTCGAATTCAATAAATCATATTTTTATTGAAAGTTTTGATTCTTTGTCTAATAGGACGGCCTCTGGCACTGCTTTTTATCTTATTCTGAGTCAGAGAACGACAGACATTATTCTATGGTCTCTAAAACTAAAAAACATAATATAAATGGAAATATAAATCATCGAAAGAATAAGAAAAAGTCGACTGAAAGACGACAATCAACTCATTTAGTATTGAATACAAAACAGACGACAACTCATTTCAGAAGTGATTATCGCTTTGGTATGGATTCCGCAAAACTGATGTGTTGTGAAAGAGCACATTCAGACACCTGTAAAAGCCTGTGCTATAAAGTAATTATATTTTTTTTTAGATTTTGTTCTAGATATATTTAAAATAATAAGAACTTTAATAAACAAGATCATTTGTCAACAGTTATTAATTTTATCGATTTATAAATTCAATTCTAAATTGAAAGTTACTAGATAATTATTAGAATATTATTTGAGTTTCTTCAATTTGATAATTTATAGTTAAACTATCAAGCTAATTTTTAAAGTTATGTTTAGTAGTTATGTTCAAATAGTGTTACGCCATCTTTTGTAACAAAATCAAAGTATAAAAAGAATATTCTGTCAATGAATAATAAATTGAACAAGTTAATATTTTTATATTAATTTTTCAGACATGGAGTGACCAATGGTTAGAAAACTGGCACCAATTCGACAGTATTTGTCAGTACTCACCACAAGAGGCAAAACTAATCCAATGTTTGGATGACGTGGAAGGTATCTGTCAGTTGGGCTGTCCTTCCCTTGACTTTTGTCGTGCGTTTAATAATAAACGAAATAATAATCAGTTGTTCCGCAAATGTGACTCAAAATCAGATTCGGCGGCGAAGGAAGAGTTCGAGTCGTGGATGAAAGGAGTCATTCATTTCAATGTAATCGATATTCCGGTCAAAAGTATTACTGATTGTTATCCAGAGTTCTGGCAATTGATTGCGTGTAGTATTCATCTGAAGCCATGTCTTCAACAAAACCATTACAACAATATTTGCAGGTTTTTAGTCATAACTTAATTTAAAAGAGTATTTCAATGGTTTTGTGTTAAGGTCTTCCTGTGTTGATATCATTGGGGAGTGTATTGACTCGAATCGGATCCCTTCAACACTGGTTTCCGCACAGACTATATGTGACATAATATCAACGAATGACTCAATCAATTGTATTGATATAAAGACATTCCTCGACATCAAAGACTCATCCGATCAGGAAATGAGTGATTCAACTGATCTCCTGATCAACGCCTGTAACCCAAACCCGTGTTCTTCAGAACAAATATGTTTAGTCAACAGTCAATGTATGTCTGACCAGTGCCTACCCTTCAGATGTATTCCCGGCTGTCGTTTGGGTTAGAATTAAATGAAATTTTATTCTTAAGTAATGTTTTAATCCATTTATAGGAGAAATGTCACCCTTTCTGGTAGAGTCCGGTTCTGTTGTCAGAGTGTTGGACATAAAAGACAACTGCTATCAACTCTGCAAATGTGGTTCGAGGGGTCAACTCATGGATTGTCATAAAGTTTGCGACAAATCTTTCCGCAAAGACTGTGTCCTAAACGGACAGAACATAACTCATTCAACAGAATTTATTCTGAGCCGAAAAAAATGTGTTTGTTTTGATCAGAATATCCACTGTTTTGACAACGAATGTATTGATGGCTGTCCTCTCGAATACACTCCTGTCTGTGCAACAAATGGACAGTCATTTCCTAATCGATGTTATGCTGAGTGCAATGGTTTCTCTTCGGAACAGTATATCGACGGCAGTTGTCATAAGACAAGTGATTGCATTAAATGCAAAGAAACTCAAAGGTTTGTCACAAATATCTGTCCCTAAGTTTAAGACATTATTCCATTAAAAACAGTTGTGTTAAGAAAAGTCAGATTTGTTTCACTTCAAGCGATTGTCCACAATATGAGTGTATATCTGATCCAATCGACTGCCAATTGTTTGGCACAAATCAAGTCTGTGATACAAATGGTTTGACTCATCAGAACCTGTGCTGGTTATTGAAGAAACGACAAACTTTTGCATATTATGGCAAATGTCTGGTAATTGAGTTTTGTGTTAAACACAATTTAAGTCTAAAACAATTGTTTCTAATATTCAGATCTATTGTTCCCAATCGGGACCCGTCTGTGCACTGAATGGCATAACATATCACTCAGAGTGTGAATCGCTTTCACATTCAGTTCCCGTCGATCACTATTCTGAGTGTAATCACACAAAACATTGTCAACACATTAAGTGTCCACAACAACATCCGTGTCCTGACTCAGAGTTTGAGCACAAACTCTCCCATAATTGTTGTCCCGTTTGTGGTTCAGTGTCTCAACTCATTTATAATAAGAATTACATAAAATCTTTGGATAAATCATTGAATACTCGATATTCAGTGACTGTCGAAACATTAGCTAAAAGTATATCACATTTGATTCGAGTGTTTGGATGTCAGGCCTTCACTTTTATGAGTGTCGACGACTCGCTCACACTTTTGGTTCGGCCCTCAAATAGAAAGCCTTCAATCAATGAACTAAAGCGATGTCATCGAGAACTGGTCCGAGTGGTGACACTTATTAATAATGAGTCGCCAATCATTGGATTACAGTTTCCACTCTTTCTTCTATTGAGGGGACGGATATTGAATGACAATTATCTCATAAATGAGAATAACTTTAGTATTAAAAGTACAGTAAATGAGGCCTTAATTCTAGTCATTTGTTTTGATTTGTATTTTATATTCAATTATTTTTAATAATGTTTTGTAATAAACGATATTTTAATTAATTTCTTTGGAATAAAATTCATATTAAATAATTTTTAATATTTGTCTATTCTGACTTGCTTAAACCTTAATTATTTTTGAACTAGTCAAAGGATTTTAAATCGCTTTTCATTAAAACTATCAAGAATTATTCCTGGTTAATTGAATTTAGATTGAAAACTTTTAGTGACAAGATAAAATTATTTTTATTGATTTTAAAACAAAAAATAATAATTTAATTGAGAAGTAGTGTTGAAAAGTATTAATTAAATATTAATTAAATGATATCTAATATTAAACGAATGTTAACTTATATAGTTAAAAACCGATATGATAAACGTCGCAAAGTTATACTAACCAATATTTTTAAATATTTGCTAATAATTGTTTGAAGCTAAAAAGAGACTAACACTTTAAGCTAACATATTGTAACGATTGAGTATTTTTGACCGGTTACCCCCATTTCGCCAAATCTTTTTTGGCCAAATCCTATTTCGCCAAATCCTATTTCGCCAAATAAATTTTTAAATGTTAATTAAATAATTTAATTAATAGAATGTTCCATAACCTTACCTTACCTAACCTAAACTAAACTATACTAAACTAATCTAACCAAACTTACCTAAACTAACCTAAATTAGCATCAACTAAATTAACAAAACCTAATAATGAATATTCCAGACCTATTAATTAATTATAAAATGTTTATAATTGTATCAAAGTTTTGGCGAAGTGGGATAAGATAAGAGTTTCGGTATTAAATGAGTTTTAACTTTTGGCGAGATGGGATACCTTTTTGACCCAATGATTACCGACTCAATGTATGCTAAAGGGGATAAAGATAAAGGATTAAAAGTAAAATTAAAATTAAATAAAGAAATTGAGAGCATAATAAGAACAGCAAACGAATAGCAAAAATCGAAATAAATTTTGATAACAAAGCCATAAACACTACATTTACGAGCATTTTTCAAAATTATTATTTATGTAATATTGTAAAAGCTTCATTATGTTAAATTTATAAGTAGAGTAATCATATGAATTTGATAAAGTTATACTAACCAATACTTTTGAATATTTGTTAATAATGGTTTGAAGCTAGAAAGAGACTAGCACTTTAAACTAACATATTGTAACGATTGGGTATTCCTGACCCAAAGATTGCTGACTCAATTGGGATAAATACTTAAATGAATAAAAGTAAAATATATATTAAATACAAATAGTTAGAATTAATCAATTGGTATTTAACCGAATTGGTAGCATGATCCCCAAAGGGGCTTAAGTCATCGTATAGACAGGGCAATCCTGCGGCTGAGACCGGATCAACCGAAGGCCTATATTAAGAAAATTACGCTTTAATTACCTTTAAATAAGTTTTCTTTGTTCGAGACCAGAAAAATCCAAATACAAAATTAAATTCAGCCCAATTTGCCCACAGAATAAGAACAGCAAAAGAACAACAAATATCTAAACAAGGTTTGAGGCAAAGCCTATAATCACTACATTTACGAGCTTTTATCAATAGAATATGATATCAAGTTAAATTAGTCCGATTAAAAATATAATCAAGCATTTTAAAAAGAATTCCTATTCTAGTAAGGGTTCCTATGTTTCAAGTACTTTGTAACTTGTTATGTGAGTGATTGACTAAAATCGAGTTTTACTAGAATCGATTTTTCTGTTCATTACAACACCCATAGTAATGGTCTAAGTTTAAAAAATAAGCCTTCACCAAAATTGAATTTTAAATAATTGACTCAAACTTAGACCGAATTTGCTAATAACACTTGTAATGTAAATTAACATATAAAGTTTAACTATAAAAATTACAAAATCAGCGTTGTCTCTATCAAGAGTAATCCTTATATAGAGTGTACATTGCTTATCGCTTCATTACTATCAAAAGGACTATAAAATAATTCATTGTCATTCATAAAAATTTGGCTTATCGTTAAAAACTAAAGGGTTAATCTTTAAAGAGAGCACATTTTATGTATCATCTTCGGTATTATTGAAAAAAATTGAATAATGGGTGAGTGGGCCTGTAGAATGGGTGTGTAAGATTATAGAATGGGTGAGTGTGCCTGTAGAG
Organism: Galumna obvia; assembly: GCA_034695785.1. NCBI lineage: Eukaryota > Metazoa > Arthropoda > Arachnida > Sarcoptiformes > Galumnidae > Galumna > Galumna obvia. The sequence goes on from JAQFZM010000082.1 coordinate 41,656, forward strand.
TGGGTACATGGAGTTAAAAAATTTTATGCGCTGCACCCCACGCGGGTGGGCGGGTGGGTGGGTGGGTGAAAAACGATTATATATACTACATTTTACTTCGTAAACGTAGTGAAAAATGTCTCACTAATCACTGCTTGTACTCATAGTTCCAAAGATTGGGACCCAAAGGAAAGGGTTGAGTTAACTAATATTTTAATTTTTTTTCATTTCATTTCTGGCTTTGTTTGTGTGCCCACACTTTAACCGTAAGTTAATTCTATTCAAATATAATTAATTTTATTTTATTATTAAATATATTATTAAATCATAAAAGTATTAACAATTAATTACTTAACTTCTAGGTAATAAATTATTACTAATAACCATAAAATTGTTTTTATTTATTAATTGGTTTTAATTAAAATCAGCACTAAATATGAAAGTTATGTTGCGGACAAAGAATTGCATTCATCACACTTTTAAAGTGAAGCCCGAATACACTCTCTATTATTTAATGGCAAAGATTCACCACAAACTGGGACTACCAATTGACTAGCAACGGCTAATTTACCAAGGTCGACAATTTACGGAATTCACACAAACTTTTTTAGACTATTATATAACCCAATATAATTTAATTTATCTTGTTCAAAAACTTAGAGGCTGTTAAATTTGTTTATATTAAATAATATAAATTTAAAGAACCAAGAGCATCATTTAAAATAGATTTAAATTTTTCTATAAATATTATCTTTAAAAATCCAAGCTAATTTCAAAGTTTATAAGTTAATTAAATTAATTTGATTACAAATAAACCATAGAAGGTTAAAGAGGGTATTTCAAAATACCCCATGACGAAATATTCTGAAAATACCTCTCCTTTGAGCCAAAATGTCAGTTACCCCCTCTAGAAAAAGGGGAAAAATAAACAAAAATTTCGGAAAAATTAAAAAATATTTAATTAAATTTAGTAAAATTCTGTAGTTTTGAAGATAAATGGCTTAAAATTTATGAAAAATGCATAAAAACGTGAAAATCTAGGTTTTTACATTTGCAAATTTTGGTGTTCTAAGTTTTTGAAAATTTTACAAAATTGCCTTTTTTATATATAAATTCTTAGTTTTTATCACTAATTTTGATTTAATACGTTATATAAGGCTAAAAATATATACGACAGAAAAATACTTAAAATTGACGTTTTATGTGATTTTAGGCAGTTTTGTGTCCCTAAAAAAGTACACCCTTAATACTTACACCTGAGCCGAGCAAAAATGCCCCCCTAATACCACCTGACGTCGGTTCCTTTAACTATCTATGAATAAAACGCTTAAAAATATTTGTTATATTTGAAAATTAGCAAGTTAACTAACACAAAAGAATATTAAATTAATTATTTTAAAAAATTAAATAATACACGGTTGAATTTGGTGAACAGCAATAAATTTTTTCTATTCAGGTATAATCAAGATACCGCCTAACATTTCCTAGTGTCAAAACCTTTTACCATAAATTTATAAAATAAATAATTTAATTCCAATTAATTGATTTGAAATAATAAAACAATTTGAAAGTAATTCACATTTTGTCAATACATCAACGAGTAGTTTGTCAACAATAGTGTTGAAAATATTTAGGATTTCGAATGTGTTTAAACCATAGATGGCTAAAGGAGCCGACCTCAAGGGGGGGTATCAGATGGTGGTATTTTGGCTCGGCTCAGGGGGGGTATTAGTGGGGGGTATTTTGAAAATGATCAAAAAATTCCTAAAAACCCATAAAACGTCGTTTTTAAGCTGTTTTTTAATGTAAATGAGTATAATTAGTCATATTTTAACGTATTTTATCAAAATTTATGCATATAACTTAAATTTTTGACAAAAATTGCATTTTTCAAAATTTTCTAAAAAAATTTCACCAAATTTTTAACTTAAAAACTGTAAATTTAAGGTTTTTTCGCGTTTTTATTAAGTTTTAAGTTATTTTTATTATTCTTATGTAATTCAAAAATTATCTGATATTTTCTTATATTTAAACAAAATATTAGATAAAAAATTTATTTTAGTGATTAAATTGTAATTAATTTATACTCCAATAAATAACAGTTATGTTTCGCCTCCAATTCATTCTTCTTTTCCCAAATACATTATAACATTTTATATCAAATAAAGACATCAAATCGCTATTAAATATCTTCTGATTGTTATTCACCTCACCTTTTTATTATATTAAATAAAATTTATTTTAAAATATAATTTACGTTCAATTGATAAAAGTTAATCTTTTACTAATATTTGTGTCTATCTCTAGTCGTATATGAATACAATTAATACAAAACTTTAAAATTGTGTTCAAATCACTTTTTATTAAATGAAATTTTAAAAAATTCTATGACACACTTTATTTGATTTATTGTTTTAATTTATTTGTTGTTTATTTAAAATCAAATAAAATATTAATAATTAATAATTAAATTAAGATTTAAATACATACCTAAACTAACGATGCCCATTTTTGAACCATTGGTTCACGGGGTTTTATTTTATATAAACTTTAGGAAAAATGCAAAAATTTTAAACGTTTAAACTGCATTTTTTCTTCAATAATATTTATATATGATTCCAATAACTTCTTACCCGTATATAAACATAACTTCAAACTAAATTTTTAACATAATCACAAAACCAACTCTATAAATAACTTCAATATAGACTCAAAGACGCCTCAATAAGGAATAGTCTATTGCCAATAGAGTATTCAATTAGAGTAAGAGGTTTTCAGTATAGTCACGCAGTGGTCTTCATTGTTGGCTAAATATTCATTACTTCCGATATTAACACTATTTTTAAGTTGGGATCTCCCATCATTTATGACCCATTTGTTCTATAATATATTTAACAAGATTAAATATAGTGAAAAATAGGCAAACATTTTAATATTGTATTTATTATTTAAACAAAATAAATTAATGGCTATGCTTCGATCCCCGAATTAATATAAATATTTGGAAAAGGGTAATCAAACTAATAAAATATAATTGTTTACAGTTTCTAGATTTATTAATATATCTCATTAATAGTATAAAATCTTCCTTTTTTATGAAACTCAAATAATTTCATCCTTAAACTATAAAAATAAGAAAACCAAATATAAATTAATATAAATAGTGATGAATTTATTTTTTATAATTCTTTAACAGAATATTATTAATTATTTAACATTTACTAAATTTTTTTAAAAATTATTCAAATATCTCATTTGAATTTTAAATTAACAACTTTTATTTTAATATTTAATTAATTATATCAATACATTTAATATTAGAAATTTGGTTTATATCTAAATTAGTTTGTACAAACTTTTTCCAAAATCGGCTTTTCATTTTAGATGTTTAACAATTATTCTAGAGCCTAAACCAGTTTTGAGTAATAGTAAAATAAATATAGTCATGTAAGTTACGTTATGGCAGGGCTGTTCTAGACTATTATTAAATAAAATTATTCATAAATAATATTAAATAAATTATTAAAAAATTGATCATATATTACATTTCAAAAATTTCTGAAAACTTTATAGCATAGAGTTTATACTCATTGAAATAAATTTCATTATCTAACAAATGTTGTTAACAATCAGATCAATGATTTATTTTAAATAAGAACAATAAAGGTAAATTAACTTTGCTCATTATCATTGTTTAATAACACCATTAAATGCACTCATTGCCAATATAGACGAAACATCCCCTGAGCCAAAAATCAGTTACCTCCAAAATAAAAGGAGAAAAAGGGAAAAACTAGAAAAAATCAATATGTAAATCTGCAAAAATATATATGATTTAATTAATTTTTAAATTTATAAAACTTTAAAGTTATCATTTATTCTGTTTCAAAAGTATTAACCATCTTGTTTAATTTAACAAGATTTTAAAACAATAAATTATGCAAGATCAAATTCAAAATTTATTTAAAAATAATATTCTTTAAAACACAAATAATCCCATTATAATAAAATAAAATATAAAGTGTAATTTAACCTAAAATATGACTTTTCATTCGTAGTGGTTATCATAGCATCTGAAATTTTAGACAATGTTTCGTAGATTGAGTGTGTGGGCCGATAGAGTAGGTAGATAATGATTAAATGTACTACAACTTACTATGTAAATGTAGTGAAATAATTTTATTCACTGCATCCCACTATGTGAATGTATTTCAAAAATTTTATGCGCTTTCTTTATAAGGAGTGGACAACATTTCAAAGTATGTCTTAAGAAACCTGAGCTCTGAAATCACTGAATTAAGCGTCGATTTGTAAGTTATTTTTGGATTTGTTTTTAGTTTGTTTGATTATTATTAACAAAAAAATATAAACCGATGTAATCTTCAAAATAAAAGTTAGTTATTGTGATACAAAATTTCTCATAGAATCTATTTATCATAAAATGTTTTTGTGTTTTATAACTGATATTAATGTTTAAATAATAGTCGTTTTTGAGAAAAATACTGTAATTCTTTGCAAAAAATTTATAACAATTACAGAAATTGTTTCCATAAATACTTTCTAAAATCTCAAATATTTCGAAACTATGATAAAATAGAGTGATGTTTTAATTATATCTGAAATGAATTTTTGCCGAACAGCTAAACAATTGTTTCGGACTAAACATTAAAACAAACATTTGTTTGTAACTCAAATTATCGAATATCTTATTCTCATATTCTTTTAAAAATAAACTTATATTATAATTAAAAATATTTTTAAATTGCTTAGTTATTTCAAAATTAAGTTTGAGTTGTAGTTAAATTCTTTTATACTAATTTATATGGAAGTATTTGGAGAAATCTGGAAGTTACTTGATCTATTTATTTTTTGTATTTTAAAAAATTTCATCCTCTATTTTTTCAAATATTCAAAATTTTCTGAATAATTTCTATTTATTTGAAAATATTCGATGACATTTTGTTTATCAAATACAATCCATCCCCGAAATAGGCGACCCGGTTATAGGCAAAACTCGATATAAGAGCGAGGCTTTTGCTGCACCGGCAGCTCTTATTGAGTTACTAATGTCAAAGAGTTCGTATATAAGTGAAAAGGATATAAGCATATCCTTGATATAAACAATACCATATCAATACACTGCAGTATAATCAGTATTTCATTATAAACAAATTCAATAAAAACTATAAATTTTTATAAAATAAAATAATAAAAAACACTAAAATGTCACTAAAATTAGTAAAAAGTTTTTTTCTTTGAATTAAATTAAAAACGCTTAACTTAATTAACCAATTAATTAATGATTATTTGAATAAAAATTAAATATCTTATAATTTTAACAATGAATTTTCATAACCCGTTATAGGCAAACCCCGATATAAGTAACATATTTTGCTGCACCAATGGATCGCTTATATCGGGGATGGATTGTAATACATTTCTTTCAGTGCAAATATTAATAACCGGTAAATCAAATCGATATTTATTGTCCAAAATTATGAGTTTATAAATATAGTTCAAATAATTTAAGTAATTTAATGTCACTGAAATTCTATTCACAAAAAAAATTTACGATTAATTTATAGAAATGTAATATTTAGAAATATATAAAATTATTAAAATTTTATATAATTTTTCAATTAATTTTTTTATTCTTGCAATTTTACAAATCATTAGTAAATTTAATGAATTTTATAAAAATCTTATCAAAATATGATAATACCGTAATTTTATCCTAAAAATATTTATATATGAAACTTTAAATTCACGTTTTAAAAACTTGTTTCTATATTGGAATATTTTTCACATTTCAATTATTTAATGATAATAAATAATATGTTTGTAAATATAAAATGAGTTTAAAGGTAATTATTGAAATGTTATGTAAATTAAACATAGTTTGTTAAAACATTTAATGATTTAATATCAATTTTTTGAACCGATTTAAAATCTATTGATCCATTCAAAACGATGTTTAAGATAATTTACATAGATTTATATAAATTATATTTCCATATATAAAAAATTTAATTTTCCTCTCACTTTTATTTCTCTTCTCATAAAAAATTTATATTATTCTTTCAATTTGAAAAGAAATAAAAGTTTTATATTTGAAATAGTTTGTAATATAAACTGTTTATTATAAAAAATGATTTTTTTAAAATTTAATTTATCAAATGGGAGAAAAATTTAAATTTTTCCTTAATACTACCAACTAAATAATTTTACTTGATAAATATAATTTCCAAAAATCTAATAATAATTTTTAGGGCATTATATTTAGTTTATTATCTTATCATAAAATGAAATTTAATAAAAACACTTTGTTTAATTAAATTTTTCACTACATTTTCGTAGTAAAGTTTAGTATATGTAATCGTTTTGCACTCAATCACCCACCCACCGGCCCCACTACCCTGCAGTGGGATACAGCGCATAAAATTTATAAATACGTTCACATTGTGGGATGCAGCGAATAAAAATGGTTTTGCCTCAAACCTTGTTTAACTAGGTTTTATACTGATAACTGATATATTCCAATAAATATAAAAAACTGTAAACAATAAAATATTATTAGTTATATTATTCTTTCTAAAATAATTTTAAAATTTTTGGGGGATTTGCACACGATGCTTTATTATATTTGATTTAAATATTAATAATGAATTAATTTTTCTGATAAAAACTTTATTAAGAAAACAAAAAATTAAAATATGAAATAAATTAAATTGAATTATGAGTAATATTTTAAGAAGGCTATGCTTTGTATATATAACCTAATTTATATTAATCAAAGCAAGGTTTTTGTGATGGAAGTGATTTTACTCTTAGGTATATAAATAAAGACAATAAGTGCAATAATAAAAATAACTATGACTACGATATAGAATAAGAGATAAAACTGAAGGAATGAAGTATTTTGTCATATTTTCCAGACTCTGGTATCTCTTCAGATTCATATCTGACCTAATGGCTATCGATGGCGTATGTTTACAATTGTAGTGAAGAAATGGTTTGGGCTCAACTATTTGTTACTTTAGAGATAATCTTATATTAACTTTAATTGAAATATTGTGTAGATTAGATGATGACATATTCAATATTTAAAATGTAAATAAAAGAATGTTTTATAAAGATCTAGTTAAAACAAGCGATCAAATTTATCATATGATGACTCGATATCTAACAATCAAATGCTTATATAAAACCATTAGTTAACACAATTAGTGCTCTAGTCAATTTGTTTTGGTTAAGGATTAAAACATTTAATGTCCGGGCTTAAACATATGAACAAGTAAAGATATCAACTATAAATTATGCGGAAAATTATAATTCCATTCCTACAAAAACTATATAATGAATGAATGAATATTTTATTTACTTTTCCAGACATTATTGATAGTCATCGGTCAGTACCTTTTCAATTTAATATAGTTTGGGACATTAAACAACGTTTATCAAGAGAGAATCATTTTCAATACAACTAATTAATAAAGGGTTTACTTTTTAATGAACTAGTCAATGATATTTAAGAGAAGTAGGAAATTGGCACCCAAAAAGGCAATTAATTCCAATTGCTAGTTATAGTTTACAGTTTATCCATATATTGGATGTTTGGGTTTTATGAACTGCTTAACACAATTGATTAGTTAACAACCCATATTTTACTCAACCAAATGGTGACTGTACATTATTGAAGGTCCCGATATATAGTATATCGGCCACCGATGAGATCAATACAAAAATAAATTCCGACAACATCAAATAACAATGAGATTAGATGAGCCTGCACATTATATTTTTGTGTATTTATAACTAGGGATAGGACTTTTTAAAAATAACGCTTTATAATACAAGCTAATGAAAATTATACACAGACAAAATGCTGAAAAATTTAGAACCTATTATCATTTCACGTCATGAATAGTATCCTTTAGGGATCGGGGTTGGCTTAGGAGTTGATGATACACATAAGACAAAGCAATTTAGCACACATTTAATATCGAATTGACTTTTATTTCGAAAAAGAATTACAAAACAATTAATTAAACCTAAATCGAGTGAATACTCGAATCGAATCGTTAACCAAACAGAGAAACTAAAAACTATATGTGACTGCTCTCGAGAGCAACTTAAACACGACTGACTATTAATCAAAGTTTTGTTTTACAAAACTTTTACATTTCGTCATAATTTTTATAAACTCTTTGAGTCATGTGACTCACAGTAGTTTTCCGTATGAGTTACAGTTCGGCCCCTATCAACATTAATTTAATAAAAAAAGAGTTACTGACATTATTATAAAGACTTATACAATAAAAAATTAAAATTAAGAAATTTGAAAAGTTATTTCCCTCTTCTGTTTTTTTCTCCCACATCAACATCCTGTGGGTTCTCAAAAGCAATTTCAACCGAGGACATTCAGAGCCATTTGAGGTGAAATGGCCATGTCCATTCCATGAAGCATATCGTGGTTGAACATGTCGAGAATTTGAATTAGGATTTGGAATGAATTACCTTTTGGAAAAAATCATTTTTTGCTTTATTTCTTAATTTTTCACTCAAATATGATACAAGTTTTTAATTATTTACAATAATTGTACATTGTATATTATTTAAAATTGTATTAATATATTTTAATTTATTTATTTATTTAACATTTTTGATTAATTTGAAATATTGAAACATTTAAAACAAATTTTAATTGAAAGATATACACTTAAATTTGTAATAATTGTTTGACTTATTAGTATTGATAGTCAACACAACATTCAATAAACGCGTTTTAGATCTAAATTTAAAGATTCATATATCAGAAGATATCTTAGAGGATTATATTTTAAATACAGTAAAAACTCCAAGGTGGGAAATTTATATATTGTGAAAAGCTTCTTGGTGTGAATATTTAATGATTGTTAATCTATCAATTTATTTAATTTAAAATCAAAATAAATCCAAAATTTCATACAATTTTAGCCAAACTTTGATAACACTTATGTTAAATGTGGTAACTTTTAGCAACTGAACTATTGATAGGAGGCGATGATTTGTACTTTTATTATCAAACAAATGTTTAAAAATATTTTCAATATTTATTCATATTAATGAAATTTAATGTAATTAAAATTATAAAAAATTTATGAACAATTTTTTGAATTAAAATGATCTTAAATAAAATTACTAAATAATTTCAAATATTAATGCATTTAAACTCAATCTAATGATTTTTATTTTAAAACATGAAATAAAAAACAAAGATAATTAAAATTCATTATGAAGAAAATAAAGTTAATTTTGTTTAACAATGAAAAATATTGTCATCAAAATACTAATATATAATAGCAAATCTAGTAAATTTTATTTTTTTATATTCAAAAAATTTTAACTTTACTAAAAATTTTCTTCTATATTCAATTCAAATAAAATTTATTGGATTTTTCTCAGCCAATATTTCATAGAATAATTGTTTCTGAATCAAATTTTTTAGAATAAAAATACTTAACTAATGCAAAAAATTAAACTGTAATTACAATATTAATTACAACTATGAATTATTTATTATTTTAAAATTGTATAATTATATTTTAAAGCAAATTTGAATATTTAAATTTAAAAATAAAAACAAATTATCTATTAGAACTATTTTAAATTTTGATTTAATTGTTTCTTAATTAAAAAGTTAATTCAGTCCCAATTATGTTGAGTAAAGCATCAGTTGAGTTAACTAATCAATTGAGTTAGAAAATTCATAAAACCCAAACATCAAACGTATGGCTAAGCTGTAAACTATAACCAATTGAGAAAAACACTACTTGTGTTAACTAATGATTTGAGTAAAACATTTTATTGGTAGATATTAAATCATCATATGATAAAATTGATCGCTTATGTTAACTTAATATTTTAAAATATTTTAGTGATAGAATTGTTTTATTGACATTGAAATTAATAAAAAAAATTTCATCTAATCGTCAAAAGATTTAAATTAAAGATATATAAGAGATAACCTCTAAAGTAAAAAATGGTTACCTTTAAAAATTTCCTGATTCAAACTCAATGATCTCATTGATGACACAATTTCTGTTATGTGGAAACAAATTAATTCTATTTTATTGTCTGATTTCGAAACATTTGAAAAATATTTATCAGTTTATAGTGAATTAGAATTGGAGTCAAACTAAGAACTAACTGTTCATCAGATTATTGAAATGGTTAAGAGTCGCCATGATACAGAAATATGTAAAGATATGGATGTGATTGATGAAAGCTATGTTTGTAATACTAATTCAGAAATTATCTCTTTCTTTGAAGCCATTGCATCAATTAATCGTTTATATAAATTTTTGCTTAAAAAAGTTGTTATACATATATAACTCAAGAAGTTGTTGAACATTCTATGAATTCTTTAAAACAATAAAAAATTACTAATTTTTCGATAAATGTAATTATATACGAAAAGTCTTAAATAAAATATAATTTATCAGTTGAGTTAACTAATCGGTTGGGTTAACTATCACCGAGGTACTTTACTCAATCGAATGGGGACTGTACTTGTTAATATAATATAAATTTTTATTTTTAATTATTTTTTTGAATACAATAAAGAATTAATCATAGCTTTAGTTAAAAATTATATTTTAATAGAAAGAAAAATGAAATTCCGATAATAATTGTGTAAAATTCAAAACTAATATCATTGGAAAATATTGGGTTTTGTAATGAAATTCAAATTTTTAAGTGATTTTATTTTAAATTAATTTGAAAACCATAATTAAACTTACAAATTATAATAGTTTACTCTATTTATATTTATTGTTTTATCTCATTAATAGTATTAAATCTGTATTGTTAAAGCATAAACCAAATTATAAAGCAAAAATTTAAACAAATAAGTGAATCATTTATTACTCATAATTTATTATTTTTAAGAATATTATTGAATATTTAACAATTAATTATATTTTTTAAGAAATATTCTCAGATTTCATTATTATTAATTGTAAATTAAAAACTTTTAATATAATTATTTAATTGGTTTCTTTGTTCTGCAACACATTTCTAATAATTTACCCAAAATTATATGAAACAATTTTAAAATTTTTAAGAAGCCTAATTTTGATTAATTTAATAAAAAAAGAATTACTGAAATTAGTATAAAGACTTATACAATAAAATATTATAGTTAAAAATTTTGAAATGTTTAAAAACAAAGTAAAATAAATAATTGGTTACATTAAGCGATAAAAGTATAATGTAGTTATATTGTGATTATTATTAAAGATAAAATAAGATAAGATAAAATTCCAGTTTAAAATAAATATTTTTTAAGTTTAACTAATTATTTAATAATGTGTAATAAAAAATTAATATTACTTCACTTAATTAATTCACTTAATACATTTTAATATAATATTAAAAGTTAAATATTAATTTTAAATATTTCATTATAATGTTATAAAATTGAATTATTATAATCTATTTAAATATTTTATAATAAAATCTTATATAATTTTAAATATTAATAAAATTACATTTCAAAAAATTATTTTAAATAAAATGATTTTGTTTGAAAAAATAATAAAATTAGCAAATTTATACTTTATTACTTTATATTGAATCTTTGTAATAAATAATTTACCAAATACATTAATTGAAATATATTTACTGTAAAACATTGAGTTATGAAATAAAAATCATTTATTAAATGAATTAATTATAAATTTCTTGACAATTTGATGAAAACAAAATTAAAATACAGTAAAATCATTTAACTTCTCTTTAACTCATTACTTCTATTTCTAAAAATCTTCTATTTCTCTACCCCAAAAAGTTGGATCAATGATCGTTTGTATAAAAAATTACTTCAATATCTAAGAAACCTCTATATCTCAACCAAATTTCTATTTCCTTTTTCGGGTTTAGTTATAGAGGTTTTACTATATTACTAAATCCTTATTTTTTCATTTAATAGAAAATAATTGGCATTTTTTTTGTTAACTTTGAAACTTATTTAATAATTAATAATACAGAAATGATACAATTCATGGAAAGGTTTTTTAATTTTTATTGAAAAACTGTAAATTAAGCAGTATATTCTCATGAAGCATAATCTTTTTTAAAATGATAAATTTTGGTTAGTAATTTTGAATTAATTTTAGTTAGATCAATAAATTAAATTTTAACTATGAAAATTTCTAAAATTTCCTGTATCGCCTTAAAGTTAATTTTAGTAATAATGTTCAAGGGAAATTTAAATTTTAGATTTAGCTTCTATTTTTTACTTAATTATATAAAAGTTATAATTTTTAAATCATTTATTAAAGACTGTCATTAAGTCACATTTTTATTGTAATGTTTACTAGAGTTTATATTTTATTTTGGCCAATAATTTGCCAATATTTCATAATAACTCCCCAGAGCCGAAAGTTTGGCAAAATATCCACCCCCACCCCCCTAAGACTAAATGTCAAGTACCACCTAGAGAAGAAGGGAAAAAATAGTTAAAAATATTCAAAAATTATCCCAAAAACAGTAAAAATTTACATAAGAATAAGTAAAAGGTGTGATATTTATTTAGTAACATATTTTTAGTAAGTTATTAATGTTAATAATAACATTTATTTAATATGATTTGTTATGATGTAAATAACATAAACGTAGTAAAAACGCATGAAAATGTCAAAATTAGAGTTTTTAAGTGAATAATATTTTTGAAAATATTGAATAATTAGAAAAATAACCTAGGAAGATTAGAAATATTTTGTTAAAACAAAATATCGATAAAATTATAGTTAGGGTTTAAATTTAATTCAATTTGAATAAATATTAGAAGAACCAGAGCAAAAATCGAGTCTTTCCAAATAAAGACTCGACTGTATGATCAATGTAAAAAAATAAGAAGAATTTATTAACACTGTATAAATAAAATTTATCAAAATTTTAAATAAAATGATTTTCTGAAAAATAAATTACAATTTTATAAATTAATATTTGTTTATATTTTGATTATTAATTTTTTATCTTATTAATAAATTTAATAATTAGTAAATTATTAATGAAATAGAAAATATAAAAAATTTCAACTCTTTATAATCATTAGAAACGCATTTAACAGTTACTAATTGTTAATATTACTAACGCTCAAAAATTCCAAAATAAAATTGAGTAAATTTCAAAATTATATTAGTTATCTCGATTCTGTAAAAACATTAAAGATATACTAAGATTTATTAGCATTTTATTTTATTAACATTAAAGATATCCATAAACATGTTATTTTATTGTATATGTAAAAATTTAATCAGGTCTCGTGATCTTAAAAATTTTGGAAGTTATAGGAACATTAAAGGATTTCATTTAAATAAAAAACCACAGTTTTTCCATAAGAACTTTAAAATTTTAACGTGGAATTTATATTTTTATTATATTTATAAAGGACATTATATTCAACAAAGCGTTTGTCCCACCCCTGGAAGTTGGTAAATGTAAAGCATATAAAAGTACGCCCTTATGCATAACACTCAGAGAGAATACATGGAAGAAAGAGATAGAAATCTTTAAACTCTCCTAGATGGAATGAGCAAGTTTGAGGAAATATGGAATTTTTGCAGTAGTAATAGATGATTATTCTATTTCATATCATAAAATAAAATGCGGGAAATTTAGGGATCTTTGGTTGTCCGACCCTAGAGTTTGGTAGTGTAAATAGTTATAAATTGTAATGCATTTGACTTCTCGGCATTACATGTAATGCGTATGTGAAGCGATGAAGCAGTGAAGCGGTGATGCTTAACCTCCAGGAGTGGGACAAACGCTTTATTTCTATACTCATTTTGAAAAGAGCTAAGATAAAAGTTCCAATAGACAGAAAATCAAGCAAATTACCTTTGACGCCTTTTGGAGCCTTTATCTTACGTTTTCCATTATCTGCACATTCTATTCCTGAAATTGATAGAAACGGAAGTCAATAAATAATTTCCTCAAAATCTTTAGTAAACCTCAAATAAACTCAATAAAAAAATAAAAAATTGATGAATTGATTACAAATTATTTATTTATGAAAATAGCTTCCTTGGATACCGTTAAGAATCTTGCTTTCAGACAATTATTTGCATGTCTGGACTCCTCCTATCAACTAATGTTTAGAAAATTTAATTAAGGATACAATTAAAATATTCGTTAATAAAAAAAATTAATATTTCCTATATAAAAGTATTTATAAAGTTTTTGTCCAGTATTTTACTTAAACCTTAATGATAAAAGTCCAGTTTTACATAAAATGATCTGATCACATGATCTTAAAATTTCTTTAATTATAAATTAATGAAATTGTTTAAATATTTTATTTAATATAATGTTGGAAAAAAATTAAAAGTGTTAAAAATAAATCAATTTTAGTGTTAATTCACTAATTAATGAAAAAATAATTTTTTTTAATTAATAGGTAAATAAAACAAAATTTTAATAAACTGTAATTTTAAAACAATTATTTAAATAATATATCTTTAAAATTTAATAAATAGTTAAAGAAGACAAGGTTAGTGGAAATTTTTTATTAAGTATATAAAAATATATTCTAGATAAGTTAGTTTTGTGAATTAAAAAATTTATATTTAATTAAACTGCAATTTTGTATTGATGAACAAATAATCGGAGGTTAATCAATGATAATCCAAGTTAATTAAAATTTTTATGTTATAAAATTTCGATAAGATTTTATGATAAACAGGAATATTAAGAGTTTAAATGGTATATATCTTTTAAAATTGCAAACCTACTTTCCCATATATGTAAATTTAAGACCCTACCACACCCTTACCCTATGTTCTTTAAAAACCCTTAAGGTCTATATTTTGAAAAGGTGAATATCTAAATTCGATGACAATATTATTCATTATTAATAAAAAATTAGTTTTATTTTTGTTATATAATAATTTTTGTTAGATTGTGTTAAAATGTATAAACAAATTAAAAATTTTATAAATAATTTTAAAAATAAGGTCAATCACAACGGTTGTCAATAAATAGGATATATTTAAAAAATAATTATTTGAGTATTTTTAATAAAATTATTTAAAATCACTTTGCTTCAACATTAGTAGTGCCATAGAAAGAGTTTTGCATTTCAATACTTGTAATTTTGAAATTAATTTAATACAAAAAATAAAGAAAATAAAAAATTTGATTTATTTCTTATTATATATTTCGGGTCGATATAGAAGATCGGGTGATTCACCTATACGTTTGGTTTAAGCTTCTTCTCTTCAAATCAGAAGCAATTAATTACTCAACATTATCCTCAAACACTTTTACAATCATTACGAATGGTGTCAATATAGAGGAAACATTGAGTGGTTAATCTCATTATTACTAGTTTATTGTATCTCCAGTCATAGAGATAACTGTGAGTAATGTCTTCTCTAAGAAGTGAGTCTTTCAAAAAATTGATTACTTATTTGTTGCTATCATTTAAGACATGTTTTTTATCTAATGGAAGAGAAAGAGTGATATAAAGGCATAAATCATCGACAACACATACTTTGACTAGAATGTTGTTTTTAATAATAAGCCGATTGTCATCCAACCCAAGATTTGTTGCGAAATGAACTAATCCCTTTCTTTAGTAGTGGTCAAATGAGGACTAAAAGTCAAAATATTTATAACATAGATTAGTAATATAAAGTGATTTGAGTCGGAATTCTTGTATTACTTCTAATAATTGTGTTTCTCTTCTTTTTTAAATGTGAATATATTTAAAAGTTTAAACTTTGTTAATACAGTCCCTATTCCGTTGAGTAAAGCATTGGTTGAGTTAACTAATCAATTGAGTTAAGCAATTCATAAAACATAAACACCAAATGTATGGATAAGCTGTAAATTATAATCAATTGAGTAAAGAATTACTTGTGTTAACAAATGATTTTATTTGAGCATTTTATTGTTAGATATAGATCATCATATGATAAAATTGATCGCTTGTGTTAACTTATATTTTTTTAAATTTATTAAAGAAAGCTTTGTTTTATTTACATTTAGATTAATGAAAATTTTTTCATCTAATCTACAAAAGATTTCAATTAAATATAAATATGAGATAATCTCTAAAGTAAAAAATGGAGCGCTTAGAAAGGTTTCTGATTCAAACCCAATAATTGATTATTTCATTGCTGAAAAAATTACTGATATGTGGGAACAAATTAATTATCTTGCATTGTCTGATTTTGAAACATTTGAAAATTATTTATCAGTTGACAATCAATTAGAAATGGAGTAAAATGAAAGACTAACTGATCATCAGATCATTGAATTTTGTTTGAGAGTCGCGATGAGACAGAAATAGATAAAGATAAGGATGTGATTCAAGAAAGTGATGTTTGTGATACCAATGCAGAAAGAATATCTTCATCTGAAAAATTGAACCAATTAATCGTTTATATGAATTTTTGCTCAAAAGAGTAGTCAAAATTAATATTTTAAATAATATGACTTAAGAAGTTGTTAAACATTCAATGAATTTTTAAAACAATAAAAATTACTAATTTTTTCAAAAAATGTAATTAAATACGTATAATCATAGATGGCTAAAGGGCGGTATTTCAAACTACCCCCCCTGAGACGAAAAATCATGAAAATACTTCCCCTGAGCCGAAAAGTTAGGGACCCTCCCCTCCCTCTAGAAAAAGGGATAAAATAGGCAAAAAATTAGAAAAAATTTGTTAAAATACTGCAATTTTCAAGGAAAATAACGTTAAACTTAGTAAAATGCATAAAAACGTAAAAAATCGAGGTTTTAAGCGAAATTTTGGTGTTCAAAATTTTTGAAAATTTTACAAAATTGCCTTTTTTTGTCAAATATTCTTAGTTTTTAGCACAAAATTTAATAAAATATGTTAAAATAAGACTAAAAATAGTCATTTACTACAGAAAAAGGCTAAAAATTAACGTTTTATGTGTTTTAAGGCAAATTTGGGTCCCTAAAAAAATACCCCCCTAATACCCCCCTTAACCGAGCCAAAATACCCCCCTCTGATACCCCCCTCTGATACCCCCCTTAGATCGGCTCCTTTAGCCATCTATGGTATAATCCTAAACAAAATATAATTTTTCAGTTGGGTTACCTAATTAATTTGTTTAACTAAATCTCTATAACCTAGTTACTTTACTCAATCGAAAGGGGATTGTAAATTATTTCATATTTTTCTAATTTGTTAGCAATAAATTTTGTAATTTTTATTTCAACTGATCATATTAGATTTAATTGTGTTTTATTCGGTAAATAACATAAATTTCTAAATTCAAGTATAAATAAAGTATGCTTTACAATGTCGAAGAAATGTAATCCTCTTTAAATTTTTATACATATAAAAGATTTTCTAATTTTTAAGTGAATTAAATTTAGAAAATGCCATTTTGTATTACTAATTGCAATTCAAATTCAATTTCATTTTTGTCTCAAAAATGTCAAATAAGTCCATATGAAAGGTAACATTTTCTATTGGTTTAGATTTTAATATTAAATTTTGTTTGTGAATAGATTTTAAAGTGATTTTTAAGTATTTTATTTTATTTCCATTCAACTGAAGTCCATTTTCTGCACAAAATTTTTCATAGTCATTAAAATTTTGTAATTGAATATCAGATATACACTTTATGGCATTAACCTTTACTGTGTCGTTAGTGAATAATAAGTGTTAACAATTGAGAGACAAAGGTATCGGAGACAAAGATATATCAAAAGGCTGAGAACCCCTCCTTAAG